>JAHBCN010008845.1:0-37352 GCA_019359885.1 Listronotus oregonensis | reverse complement strand
CAAAAAGGGAAAAAAAAAGATTATCACTGACAGGTTATTTTTGACGTACAAATCAAAACAATAAAGTTTTAGGCATTAAATAAACGAAATACCATTTAAAATGTCCAATAAAAGGGAAATAATAAAAAAATATGGATGAACAAAACGCCTGATATGCCTACAGTTCATGAGTGTAAACCTAAGTATATACTTCTGTTTTTGGGTTAGGTTTCCAGTGCATATTGAATTTTAGTCTGGATCCCAAAATAAAAGAACTGAGGACAAATCAAGCCTTTCCAGGTGTAAAAACAATAAACTTTATCTAGCCAAGTCGCACGGCCTAAATTCACCAGACTAATCTTAAAGAATGAGGTTCGAAACAGGTATGCGTACATTACCATGCATATATCTTGCAACTGAAGTAAGTACTATAAATCACATGTTACATTAATGGATTGAAAATTTAATTAACAAATGAGCTCAGAAGTCACGCTCGTGCCGCGTCTTTGTTAGAAAATATCCTTGCAAATTTTACTTAAATTATTTGTCTGACTATACTTGTAAACGTAAAATTAAAATAACAATCTCCGCTGTAAATTTCTCATCCAATTATTTACAGTGTTTTTTTTTGAGTTGTTTTTTTGGACGATTTTAACCACATACAAAACTAAATTTAATAAAATTTATATATATTTTATTAAATTTAGTTTTGTATGTGGTTAAAATCGTCATTATGTATCTTAAAACTAAAATTTTTAGATTAGTGCTCGGTTCATGTGTTTACAATAATTTCAAATATAAAAAATACAAGGTTAGTTCCTGTTTAGTTCAACTATACTACAAAAATGTTTTAAAATATTAATTTTTCGGCTATGGTTTATTTTTGGGTACTATTAACATAAACGAAATCATCCATTAATAGCCCTCATTAATGCATGTTTTTCTATTATTAAATAATTAGTATAGGAAACCTAATATGCAGAAAAAAATGGTTTAATTTTTGGACATAATTTTTAACATAACCCTTTTGTCAATCAAGAATTAACATTGACATTTGTCAAGTTGGTTGCCTAAAACTAAAATACATTCCAAAAAAATTCAAGAAAAATTTTGATTTTCAAATTTGAATAACAAAATGATGAACTACCTCGGGCATTAATGGACGATTAATGATTTCAATCCTTAACACCTAAGGCCGTGATCAATAATCGCCCTTATTAATACCCTTGTTCGTTAAGTAGCTGTTACCAATACAGGCAACACAGTATTTTAACTTAAAAATGAAAATTTAATAAAATGTTATAATTGATAAGCGATTATTACGCAACGTTTAAAAATATCAATAATTATTAATGAATAAAGGGGCCAACTAAGACTGGCCGTCGCACATATCTTAGAAACTAGTTAACATAATAATTTCAGATAAACACTTATTGAATAAACGTACCTAAGAAAAGAATCTAGTATTTTGTTTTTTTTTTTGGTGTGTATGTAGAATCACCAGTATGGTATGTAACAATCATGACCAAGTGTTCAAATTTAATTTACTTTGTGTTTTGTCCAATAAAGAGGTAATAAAAATAGGCGCGCTTTATTCATAATTGAATTTTCTCTTATTTTCTTTTTAATTATTTTGTCCTATCTAAAATGAAGTGGTGGAAAAAAAACAAATATTTTTTTAAGTAAATATGGATTGCTCTGGTCTGAATTGACCGGATCACAAAATATGTAGGTACCTATATGTTTTTTGACCGGATTTAACAAACTTGGTCTCATTTAATAGCTATTTAGGTATTAAGGGCATTATGAAGATGTTTACGCCTCCGGGGGCAACAATCTTACAAAGCCGAGTCTTTGGGCCGAGCGTTTGTAAGTATAGACATAAAGTAATGCTCGTGTTACATACAACATTCTATGTCCTACTTCAGATAATTCCAAGTTAAATAAAAGAAAAATCAAAATCACGAAAGATTTTTCACCTATATAGTTGCTAAATAAACAAAGGTAATAAGTGTTCATTGATGGCTGAGTCAAAGTCAAAATTTAAATTCATGTAAAATACTGGATTTTTTGTTGATTCCGGATAGAATTGCTGTGAATGTTGCCAAAACTTTGGATAATTTTATTCCAAAGAAGTTTAAAGACGCCCATGATAAAGAATATAAAAGATTTGGGTATTGAATAAAAAATATTAAAGTAAAAATTATTTATCAACGAGACGGTGCTACTTGGATATTTCCAGGAATTAATATGTTAAAATTGTTATATATTATATATAGTATATTGATGATAGTTTGGAACATTTACTCCTAATTCTCTATGAACGAAATTTTCAATGTTAAAGAAGACATTAATAGTTATTAAAAATATAGACATTGCAAAGTCATTGCAAGTTAGGCCAGCATTTAAATCAAGGATCTAAAGCGTTTATAAAAGTTTATTTCATATAAATGATAAATAAATTTTTTCGTTTATAAAAAGTTGGTACTTTGTTTTTTTCTAATTATTTTTCTTAATGCCCGAGGGCATTAGAAACTCCTTTAATGCCCCAGGGCATTATATACCATTTAAAGTGTCTGGTAACCTGTGGTGTTATAAAATATTAATATTCAAGTAGGACATAAAAGATATTCATTGCGTCTGTCAAACGCGTTTTTGTTTTAATACCCATTAATATTGTGACGTTTGTATACCGGGGAATTCTCAACTTTCTAATCTTAACATCTTATACCTTTTTTTTTCTAATTACAATTTGAAATATTTTGAAAAGTAATTATTATTAAACATTGAGTTCGTTATTCACCTTGTACTGGTAGCCGTAAAACCGTTTTGTAAAAAACATAACTCTGACAAAATTGTGATATCCCTACTGAAATTCGGTTTGTTTGTAAATATATAAAAAAAATTAAAAGTTGCAACTTTAATATTGTGGCACTGGATGATATTTTATATTTTCGTATATTAAATGTTTCTGATTTTAAGATTACCATATTTATTGCTATTTCCCATAGTTTACAAATGCCCATAAAAGGTATTAACTAAAATGCAAAAGAGCAAAGAATTAAAATTATAACAGAAATAAGAAACTAGTGTCTTTGATATCGTTTTATTGGACAAAACACTAAACAAATTAAACCTGTATACTTGGTCATAATTGTAACGCCCCATAGTGTTGACTCGAAAATAATTTCTAGAATTTTTTTGGGGTCACATTTTTTAACCTAAAGGCTCTATGTATACTAGTGTCATTTTTAGTTGGCAACTCCCTACACTATTTCGCTTAATATTAAAAACAAATCATAAAAAATTAATATCATTAATTTGCTTAAATTTGCTACAATTGAAACTCCATTAATTAATTATTGGCTATTAGGTACCAGCCACACCTAGAAAAACTGGAGTTACTGGGTTAAGAGCAAGAACTCGACCAACTGAGACGAACAACCAAAGCAAAGATAACAACCAATTAAAAGCCGTGTCGTATATTGAATAATAATTACATACGCCGTTTAGCTACCGAGAACCCAACCCAATTAGTATGGTAGCTGAGGTTGTTTTATTTTATTTTAATCACAAATTTTAAAATGCAAGTAATATTTAATAGCAATAGTGTACCACAAAATGTATTTAAAGTACAAGATATTTTATTAATAATTTCTGAAAAAAAAAGTGATAACTGACCAAACAATTGTTATGTTACTGAAGAGATTTTTCTTTTTTTTAACATGACAAGTGCTAATGTTGTTTCAATAGCTGTATATTTTACAGACCTAAAATTACTTAGTTACAGAGAAAAGCGAAATAGTACAAATAATGGTATAGTCTGTCTCAAAGTATATCGTTATGGCTTTTGACGGACCATACCCCAATAAACCTTCAACGATTTTATTACCTATTGTTATTGGGTAAACCCATTTGTTTATAAGGGCAGGGGTAGGCCAGGTATTTCTTGGGTATTAACCATTAGACATATAAATATTTTGGCTAATATTTTAGTGGCAGTGTTGAATAACCGTTTTTACTGTGCGTTTCGAAAAAGTTGTTTTACGAGAATATAACTATGTCGCGTCGAAATCATTTGTCATTAGATGCAAAACAGGTTGTAAAAAATGTTTATGAAACTTTAATCAGTAGAGGTCTAATTGAACAAGAAGCTTTCAAAGAAACCTATCTACTTACAAAAACTCCAATATCATCAATAAGGGATATTATTATTAGTGAAGAATTGAACAAAAGAAAAAAAAAGTATTGATTTTCAATCTCACCGTATAGACAATAGTGATCAGGACCTAATAAGAAGGAAATATATTGTCTTTATGAAAGCGGAGTTATTCCTACCTTGGATAAACTGAAAAAAAAGCTAGGCGAAGACGAAACCAATATAAATATTAGCCGTGCCACCCTCCATAGAGTTGTTTGTAAAATGGAATTTAAATACCGCAAACTAGACAAGTAGTGATGGAATCGCACAGATCACGCACTTAGAGATTTAATTACCTTCAAGAGATTAAAAGATATAGGTTAAAAAACAGATCCATAATTTACCTTGATGAAACATGGTTCGATACACAGAACATTATCCAAAGGATGGGTTGATTCCAGTCAAAACTGTCAGACGAAAGCACCTTCAAATAAAGGAAAACGCATTACCATAATACACGCTGGTTCAGAAGACGGATTTGTCCCAAACTGCTTGCTGTTGTCTGCAAAAAATATTAAGGATACTAGTTTGGATTATCATGAGGATACAAGTGCAGAACTTTCCAGCATATAATTATCTTTTAAAAAATATTCCAAACAACAGTGTTATTGTCATGGATAACGCAAGCTACCACAGCCGTCTGCTACACAAAGCATCAGCCTCATCGAGTTCAAAAACTGAAATCCAGGAATATTTGTTAGAAAATGATATTTATTTTGAATTTAGTTACAAAAAAAGGCAACTTTTGAAAGTCCTAAATTCATATGCAATTAAAAAACAATATGTATGTGATAATTTGGCTGAACAGGCTGGGCATACTGTATTAGGGCTTCCTCCGATCACTGTATGTTTAACCCCATAGAGCCTTTGTGGAACCAAGTAAAATCAAAGATAGACAGAAAATGTTACACCTACTTTAAGTCCCAGTGTTATAAATTTGATAAAAAATGTTTAAATAACATACCAGTTCAGACTAGAAAAAATTCACTACAGCACATTATAAAAAATTTAGGACTCTTAAAATTTCTATCCAAAACAAAAAAATCCCATTGTAATTAATTTTAATGATGACTTTGATAGTAAAACAGAATTAGATTTAGATATTTAGATTAAAAATGTAATTATATATAAATAATGCAGTTATAAATTTATTAAAACTTTGCATATAATTAATTTCTTAATGTAATTTTTAAGATTATACTTACCTAAAAAAAAAACAATAAATTATAAATCTTTTTTATTATTAAAGTCCGTCCCCCAATGTTCTGTCCTTTAATACCTACCGATCCGCAGTTTTATTGCTGTCGGCAGGTATAATCCATAAATGAAGGCAAGAGCTAACACGGTATACTTTGAGACAGACTATACCATTTAAAAAAGTACTATTATCAAAGTATTTCCTCTTTTAGTGTGTTTATCTTTAGACTCATTAATGTAAGCCTATATTTATTAAGCAATGTTTTGGTGTTTAAGATATTTTTATTATTTGTTCTCACAGGGATAAAAGTGTATTACCTTTACGCATTTTGGCAATTCATAAACTTGTCTCTTTGTTGCCGTTGCGATTGCTGTTATGGTGCTCTTGATGCTGTTCGTGAATTGTTCAATATATAAACTAAATGTTAGCATTCTTAACGTTAGATTCAAGGTTTGACTGTCAGATTTAGTGTTCTTACTTGTCACCGACCCCTTTTCTCTTTTGTTGATGTTCATGTACTGTTTGATTTAAATTTATTAAAAAATTTTTAAACGTTTGAAAATAACGTCAAAAAATTATTTATTCATACGTATCAACAGCGCACGACCTCCACGTGACTTAAAGAAGCAATCTTTTTTGATTAATTGATCGATTACGAATTTCAGCGAACAACCACCTTCAAAAGATATGACTTGGCAAAGTTCAAACAGCAACTAAACGGCGAACGGTACCAGCGGCGAAATGGTTGTATTAAACATCATAAGTTTAACTAGTCAATGGCATCAACAATGGAAACGTTAAGTTTATAAATTTAATTCTATAGGTAAAACCTTAGCTCTGTGTTGTTATCTTTGGTAAGGGAACTTACGTGTTGCTCTGTTGGGAGCTGCCAGAGAAGGAATTATACTGGCCAACTCCTCTGAGCAGAAGCCGTGAAAATACCTATAGAAGAGCGACAGATCCCCTACAGCTCGACGGTGGGCAAGAAGAGGAAGCCTTTCTGTGAGCGTTGAATCATTAATAAGACGAACGGCTCTTCTTTGAATGGAGCCCAGAATGTTTTAAGTGTTGTAGGGGACGCCTTTCCCCCAGACATGAGAACAATATTCTAAAGAGGGTCTGATTTGGGATACATACAGAGTGTACAGATTGGAAAGAAGAGAAATATTTTCTGGCTCGGAAGAGAAATCCAATCTTTTTGAAGCTGCCGAGGCTATGGATAAAATGTGTTTGTGCCAGTTGAGGTTATTCTCAAAAGTAACGCCGACAAGATGAAACGACTCTTTGTTCTGCAGAACTTGGCCGCTCATATGAGGGATGAGCATTTGCAGACTTTTTCGCGACAGCAGAACATGACTGTGTTTTTGAGGCATTAAACTGAACAAGTTTTTTGGCGCCCCAATCCAAGATAAGTTTGAGGTCTTGTGAAAGAGATATCTCCCATTGACCTGCGCTTGTTTTCGAAATCAGGATTACACGGTGGCTTAAGAAATTGAATACTAGAGTGGAGGGTACTATTGTCAGCAAAACTATGAATGGGATTGATTGTGGAAGAGAGAAGATCGTTAATGTGTAGAAGAAACAGCGTGGGTGCCAGCACTGAGCCTGGGCACCCAGCATTAATTTGTAGAAGCTGGAGGAATGACCATCTACACTAACTGATTACGTCGATTAGAAGGAAACTGGAAAGCCAAGAGCAAAGCTTAGGTGGAAGACCGTAAGAAGGAAGTTTGTTGAAGCCCATCATGCCAGACCTGATCGAAAGCTTTGGATATGTCAAGAGCAACGATCTGGGATTCTCCAAGAAACTCAAGGGACTTGTTCCAGTTGTGAGACAAAGGAAAGAAGATCAGGTGTGGATCTACTGTGACGGAATCGATATTGTCTATCATGTAAGATCTTATGTTTTTCCAGATACTTTTAGATTTGGGAATTAATGAACTGAAAGAAGGAATGGGGTCTATAGTTGGAGGGAGACTTTGGACCCTTTTTTGGGGGACAGGTTGCACACGTGCAGCTTTTCAACTCTTCGGGAAGATGCCCGTGTCGTAAGAGATTCGAAGAGGCAGTTAAGATGGGTGCAATCTCGGGAGCACTTTTTTTTTTAAGACGATTGCTGGTATGCCATCCCGCCCAGACGATTTTTAGTATTAAGAGAAGAAAGAATACGCTTGATCTGTTTGACTTTAAAAAACTATATCGGACATTTTATGAGGAACAGGGACCACTGTTGGAAGGGGGAAAATTAATAGGAGCGTAGAATTGGCAGCAAATTGTTTGGCAAATAGTTCGGCATTTCTTTTGGAGGTACAGACAATTCCATCTTCAGAGATTAGGGGGGAAAAGAATTTGTGCAAAAGTTCTGACTAATATTTTTTGGGAAAGGACCAGAAAGCTTTACTGCCATTTGAGCAAGAAACTTTATCTTTTATTCGATTGTTAAAACGGTCTTTTGCTTCTGAGATAGTCTGATTATACTGATTTCTCGCTTCGATGCTAGCCTGTCGATTTTCAAGACTAGGGTTTTGAAGAAACTTTTTGTGGGCTTGAATTTTTAAAAGTCTGGCTTTGTCACAGGATTTAGAAAACCACGGTTTGTGATTTAAAGTTATGGGGTTCTTTTTAGTGTGGGGAATATAGGTCTCAATGCCTAGTTGAATTGTTTCGGTAATTTGTTTACATATTTCGGAAGGATCGAAAGTAGAAAAACAGGCCCAAGGGTAGTTGGCAAAGAAATCTCTCAGACCATCCCAGTCGGCCGAATTGTAGTGCCAGACGGTTCGTGACGGCATGCTTTCAGTTGCCTCAAAATGAGTGGAGTAAGATACTGTGACCAAACCATGGTCAGAGCGACCAAGGGGAGTAGTTACTGATGCTTGATAGAGTTCGGGGGTGGAAGTAAGAAAGAGATCTAGGTGGTTAGAATTATGGGTGGGAACCCTAGGAAAGTAGGTAGGTTCCATAATTAGATTAGTGAGCGAGTTGCTGATTTATTTTCTGCTGCTCTGCCTTGTGTATCAGTTTTTGTGGATCCTAGCCAATCCTTATTATGAACATTAAAATCCCCGAGAACGATTACTTCGGCCAATGGAAACTGGGAAATAATATTGTCGATCTTTATTGAAAGGAAATCAAAGAGCTCGTTGTAGGAATTGTCGGACGGGGACCGGTATATACAGCAGATAAATTTGGTAGAAGATCTGAAAGAAAGTTTAAGCCAAAGAATATCAGGCCTACCTGATTCGAGGTAAGAAACCCTAGCACAAGCCAGGTTGTTGCGAACGTAAGCACAAACGCCGCCATGGGGTCGAAAAGTTGAAATGAGGTCATAACCTGGGAAAATGAGGTGATTGGTTGCTGTTTTGGGACTTACTTGGGTTTCGGTGAGAAATAGTATGTGGGGTTTGGAGGATTGAAGATAATGGTGAACAGAGTTTACGTTGGAGTTAAGCCCACATATATTTGTGAAGGATATTAGACTTTTTGATGGTGGCCCCCCAAATGTACCCCTCGCCCGGAGAACCGAATGGAGGGGTATTTTACCTCCGGATAACTTTACGTTCGGGTGTGTCATCATCACTATTTCCAAATTTTTGTAGAGTGGAAAAAAAAAGAGAAAGAAAAAGAAAAAGGAAGAAGAGAAAAAAGGAAAACTAAAAGAGGAAGAAGGAAGATGAAGAAGGAAAACTGACTCACCGCCCAGAACTCGAAACGTCCTGAGACTTCACTAGTCCTTTAAAGAGCAAGTGGGGTGGTACCGCCTCAGGCGAGGAAAGCTCCTCTACCACCTACCTTTACATAATTTATCCTATTTGTAAAAAAAAATATGTACAATTTTTGTGGTCAAATTAGTATTTTTAGTTCGAATTATAGTCAAGGTAAATTATATTACCGATTTATTGGCCTACCCAAAGGATATTTAGCACTTAAATATAATTTAGATTTTTCAAGAGCCATCAATTTTTTACCTAAATATATGACATATTAGGGGTAGATAAAAACCTGTACTAATGCATTTGGTAAAGTTTTTTTTTATTTAACAAGAACTGATTATCTCATCTTAAACATTACTAATTTATGGGGACCTGCTGCTAAAACTTTCTGGGTCACTGTTTATTATTGCTTCTTTTTTTAAATTTTCTTTTTCAATAATGCGTTGTTTCAGAATGTAGTTCCTTAGTTTTACCTCATACTCTATGATCCGAAGACGACTTTTATCCATCTGCCAACCGGATAAAAAACTATTTTTTATTAAATATAATATGTCAACAAAAGTACCGCAAATGGGTTGCCTAAAAATATGGTCAATGCTTTATTAATAAAAAAAACCAAAAATTTGTGATTCTTGCTATATAATGTCAATTCTTATTATTTTTTTTTAATCTTCATGACAGTACTAAAATACCACTATTTCTTTTCTTTTATTTTATAAATAAAATATTTGGAAACTCGATAGTTATGGCGAGAAGAAGTGGGCAAGCTAACGTTTTCATATTCTTTAAGCTTTATACTTTTGTATGGGACTTAACTTTTTAGTATGCAATGCAGATGTCTGAATCTGAATCTGAAAATGGGAAGGGTGACAGAATATCACGGCACCTAGGCCTCAGTAGGCCCGTTGTGCTTCCTCCTAAAGGGGACTTCTTACTCAGTACGCTGCCCATCCTACTGATTTAAACAAGGTGACAACGTCGCCGAGGGAAATCTCCTTAATGTCAGCCAAGGAAAGCCAATAGGTACTTGCCCAGCATGAATCTTTTCTTGGACGAGAGTGCAGGGTAGTCACAAAGGATGTGCTCCACCGTCTCCTGTATACAGTCTCTACACAGAGGTGTGTCATCATTCTAAAGAGGTGCTTTCGTAATTGACAATTCCAGTAAGAACGCCCCTAATTGGGCGAAGGTTCGCGCTAGGCATTGCCAAGTATTGTTTCTGCTGCCAGGATAGTTCAGTAACTCCCTGGATAAGTTACAGTTTACTGTTTCATCCCATCGTCTTGTAAACTGCTGAAGAGAGTGTCTTTTGATTAGGTCCTTTATCGCAGACCCTGTCAGACCTACTGTACTTTCTTTTGTTTTCGAACAGTCTGTGTAGATGTTGGTTATACCTGCCACGTTTGTGTTCGATTCTTCTTTGATGTCAATTTTGTAGGGTTTGTTAAAAACAAAACATGGCGCAATAGAGTTGACTTTCGCCTGCCATAGTGGAAGCGAGCGAGGAATTATACCAACATTGCGGAGGCGCAACAAAACCGTCACAACAACTTCCTTAATGAATGTGTCAAGGAGTGTGAGGTTTAGGATTACCTCCAAGGCTCCAGTGGTGTTGAGACAAGCCGTTTTCTGAACTTGGTCCAGTTTTCGGATGACTGTCGTCTGCTGGGCTTTCTGTCCCCAGACGACAGCACCATAGGTGCAAGGTCTTATGATGGCCGTATAGATCCATAGGGTGACTCTAGGTGATATTCCTAGATTATAAAATATATATATATATATATATATATATATATATATATATATATATATATATATATATATATATATATATATATATATATATATATATATATATATATATATATATATATATATATATATATATATATATATATATATATATTGTTTATTTTTCTATTGTACGCTAGGTATTTATTATAATGTCCTGAATCCATTACAAGTAATTAGAATTTTGAATTAATTACTGTGATTTTTAAATTTTGTTATTAAAAACACGAAAATTATTTTTATACTAGTATAGTCAGTTTATACAACAAAATACGGGCCACTACAAATTGTAAATTGATTCCTTAGTAACGATGTTATGTCAGAAATTTTAATTTAGAATTTAATCAAAACATATAGGGTGTGCAAAAATAAGGGTTTTATTCCCGAAATTTATAACACCTTGTGGGAAACAGAAGCTAATGCAGCTTTTGGCACTGGAATCACATTGTAGTTTTATTAATCTTAAACATGTTGTTTTTTTTTATCTCGGCATTATCCCTGTCTTTATACTGTTTTAAAACGAACTCCGGAAAGAAACTGTGTCTTATCTTTGCACATCGTACATGCTTTAATTAAATTCTGACTAAAAATGTCTAACATAACATCTTTACTGAGGAAACAATCTACAATAAAAAAATAGATCATTAAAATCAAATAGGTGGTTGGCGAGAAAGCGAACTTTAAATTTGGGACCAGCTTTTTTGCAGGTGAGTGTATCAACTTTATCAAGTTATGTTATTATTTATTTAATTTAAAAAAATCACATTTTTATAGTATTTTATAAATTTGTAGTGACACATACCGCCCTACTAAACAGTTAAAAACACATCGTTGGCAAACGTGATCCATTATGAGAAAAGGATACTAAAAGCCGAAAGAATTGGGTGTGTCTCAGATAACAACCACAGCTTTAAATAAATTAAAGAAGTCACCTGCAATTTGTGAAATTATTTCTTAGAACCTGAAAGAAAGTTCTGATTTTTGCTTCACGTATATTCGGTATCTTTTTCTCGCCTATAAGGCGAAATTGGACAGATGAAGATAAGAATTCTGTAGCAGTTCAGTGACTTAAAATAAAGTGGCCATTGTTTTAATCGAGCGCTACCAAATAAAAATTAAAGAGACCGTTTCGTAGAATTTAATTAATTAATTTTATCACGCTTTGAAATAATTATTTAGAATAGTTGGTGCTAAAACGAGTATTATAATGCCACCACTGGTGTTGAAAAATGATGTTTACTTAAAGGGCTCCTGGCCGAAGTACTATTGCTTAGATATTAATTCCACCTATAAAATGTAAACAAGCAGGGACGCAACTGGAAGAAAAAGCGTATGCCCTGTAGCTAAGGAAGTTTGAAGGTTTATGGAAGACAAAAACTATGGCCTATTCGATCAAAAAATGTACGGCCTACTATGAAAATAACTGTCATGAGGGGCCTTATGACTCTGCACCGTAACAATATTCCACGAAATTTTGTAATGTGTTACCTACATGGGTAGGCAACACATTATAATACTTTTGACAGAGTCTGAGTCCTGTTTTCGTGTGCGACGGCGCGGAGTATATGAAACCATACGCGCCGTGCCATATTAATTTTGATTGTCTTGCCTTGTGTAATTTTATTTTGTGGTTGCGGAAGTTTTTTGGATTATTAAAAACCTCCTTATTTTAGTGATTATTGTTTATTAAATTGTGACTATAATTTTGTGTTTATTGTTTGTTACACTTATAATATCGTAACGTCATCCTTCCAGCTTCTACCTAAATTAATGCTCTCACTCTTTCACAATCAATCCTACCATTAGTTTTGCTGACGATAGTATTCTCCACTCTAATATTAAATTTCTTAAGCTAGCCTATGGGCCTGATTAGGTGAACACGCGCAGGTCAATGCAAATATCTCTTACACAAGACCTTAAACTAGTCTTGATTTGGGCTTTAAAAATCTTGTCCTGTTTAATGCTCCAAGACACAGTCATGTTCGGTGTCGCGAAAAAAAGTCATTTAATCATTTTGGCGTTACTTTTGAGAATATCCTTCACTGCACAATCCATAGCCTTAGCTGCTTCAAAAAAGCTTGAATTTCTCTTTCGAGACAAAAAGTTTTTCTCTGTTTAATCTGTATACTATGTATGTATTTCATATCAGACCATCTTTAAAACATTTTTTTATGTCTGGGGAATAGCGTTTCCTACAAATCTTATCATCTTAATTTCACTCAAAAAAGAGCGGTTCGTCTTATTAATGATTCGACCCCTTCAGAAAAGCTTCCTTCTCTTACCCACTGACGGGCTGTAGGGGATATATCGCATTTTTATAGGTATTTTAACGGCTTCTGCTCCGAGGAGTTCGCAAGTATAATCTCTTTGACAGCTCCCAACAGAGCAACACGTAATGCCCTTTTATGCATCCTTTTACCGTCCAACTTAAGAAGTCCCGAACTTTCCACTTTCTTTGTTTCATCATCCCCAGAATGTCTAAACTGCTGCTTCTGCTATCCGCAGAAGTTTTCCCTTCTCTAAATTTCCAAATATTTAAGTCTTGTGTAAATAAGCTGTGTCTTACGACACTTAAGATACCCACTGTACGTTAGTATTGAAGCCTCAGCCTTGGTGGACTGTCCCAAGATTTAAAAATAAAAATAAAAAATGCTTATGTAAAAAATCTTTACTTCTCCTTTAATTTGTTTATGTTACCTGCATAAGGTGACACTATTTTATTGTTTTTTTATACAAATTATACATTTCTAAAATATTGTATGAGCCTAAAACACAAACAACCAGTCTAAATTATAGTAAGCTTTTACTTTACTTGACCCTCGATTTCGATGATTTTTTGCATACGGAGGCGTTGATTACAAATCCAAAATAAGTTTTTTTTTCAGATATCAATCCTTAAATATTATTTAGTTTAATTATGAATTAAATTAAAGTCATTTACACTATCCTGCCTTTTTTATCACAAAGTTGGTGATAAGTACACATACAATGTTTGAAATTTATTTAAAAAATGTGTTTTCATTTATTTTATTGATTTTTGATAAAAATAAAAAACTCTCAAAAATATCAACCATTTAAATAGAAGGCTATGAAGAATCCAAGATTACACTATAATTTTAAATATTCTATAATAGTTTCATTAATACCTAACAATGTTGTGCAAAAAAAACAGTAAATATATAGTTAGTTTGAATTTGACATTTGATGATGACAACTTTATACATGGTAATAAATAATTATGGAAGTTCGAACCTGACCCACTGTTAATTGCGCAAATTCCGCGAGGTTTGTTCCCCTATTCCCGCTGCCCTGCACGCCTGGACAATTTTGTTCTACAGCATTCGCCTTCCACAAACCTTCAAACTTCCTTGCCCGTAGCTCAATATTTGTGTTTTTTTAAATTTATATAAATGATTTACCAAATAATATATTCATTAATCAATTGGTACGATTTAGGTTTTTGATTTTAACCAACGTTTTAATTTTAATCATCATTAGGTTCAATTTCCGATATTAGTCGCTAACTTCCTAACGCTAGCCGATGAAGAAACCGTTCTTGTGCAGATTGATTTAAGACCTTAGGCTATGTATCCTAAACTTTACAGCTTAATCTCAGTCACGTGGGTTCTGCGATGTAATAGTTGACATGTGCACATGTACTCTGATGATAATGATAGTTTACATTAGGAACATTAATTAGACTCTATCTCTCTCCAACTCGAAGGATAATTCTAGCTACATTATGGCGTGTTATAATTATTCTTTGACCTTAGAATCATTAACGAAGCGTCAACAACTATTCCCTTAATCCTTCCAGTGAGTTTCGTTTTTTAACTCCTATACTAAGGCCAGAATGGTCAAATTACCCTCGGGTTACCGTTCTCATCTCTAATTGATGTCTCTCGTCTTTAATTCCGAGTTTAAGTCGGAATTCCGAAATCTAAGTCGGAATTCCGAGATATAAGTCGGAATTCCGAGATCTAAGTCGGAATTCTGAGATATAAGTCGCAATTCTGAGATCTAAGTCGGACTTCCGGGATCTGAGTCGGAACTCCGAGATCTTAGTCGGAATTTGTACTGAAAATAAAATTAAAAATTTTGTTTTTTTAACTCCTATACTAAGGCGAGAATGGTCAAATTACCGTTCTCAGCTCTAATTGATGTCTCTTGCCTTTAATTCCAAGTTGTAAATCGGAATTCCGAGATATAAGTCGGAATTCCGAGATCTAAGTCGAAATTCTGAGATATAAGTCGGAATTCCGACATCTTGGTCGGAATTTGTACTGAAAATAAAATTAAAAATTCGTGTAGCCCTTCTACGCCTTCGTAAGAAAGTAAAGTTATTGAATTTAAAAATAATATCATTTTATTTATGTAACCAGAGATATACTACCGTCTTAGATTTTTCTCCAAAAAAAAAAAAAAAATTTTTTAATTTAAAGTTTATTGGTTTTTATATTTTTTTAGTGAGGATAAATATGCCAAAATAGTTTTTAACCTGGCAGTGCAGAGTTCTAGGCAATAAAATTTTTAATGTGATTAGTTTTGGTTAATTAATTGAAAATAATGATCATTCTCTTTATTTTATTTATTACCCAGACAAAACATAACACCTGAACTTATATAATACTGACCAAACCATGAAATAAAAACTTGACATGAATTTACACAATCTGCTTAAAAACAGAAATGATCAAAAATGGTTTGCTGGCTGTAATTTATTACTACAAAAGAATGCGGTCCACTAATAATTTAAATGTTAATTTGTTAATTAATGATACAAATTACCTTTCTTAAAAGTGTTTTATGATTTCCCACTATGGGCAATTTAATTATAGGTTTTTATTCTTTCGTCTTTTTCTGGAGGTAATCTAGATCAAAGGATTCTTAATGATACAAGTAGGTAATGCTGTACCCATTTTGAATTTATATTTGCTAATTTCCAGTGACAATTCTCGCACTAATTGGAAACTGATAAATTTTATTAGTTTCTACAACCCTAAATTATGTGGCTTTTTCCAAGTTTTTTATGTTTTGTTTTCTACCTGAAAAAAAAGTATTATAATAATGTTTAGTCATTTATGGCGTTACTGAAAAAGGTTATAAAAAACGGTCATCTACATAAGATAGCCGCATGTACGATTTTACATTATACCTTTAGGTAGGATTAGAAGAGTTTTTTTAGGATGCTTTATTTTTTAGATGATTTTAAAAGTTTTAAATATGATTTGAGCCTTAATCCCAAAATCATGATCACGCAAAACTATTTAAATAAAGTAGAGCAATCAATCTACATTTTCTAGATTATCTTTTTTCTTATATAACTAGCGTTTATAATAATATGACTAGTCCATTCCCTAACCTCTTTGGCTGTTTTTATCGATTATATCGCGATCACCTTCAAGGGCGTCGATAAGGGGGAGTAATGGGGGTAATTACCCCCCCAAAACCCTACCTACCACGTCGTCGGCAAATATATTATCCCGAAGTCAATCACCAGAATGACAATTAAACTCACAACACACATATATTAAAGTATAGTGCAAATTTGTACCCTAAAATATTTTTACATGCACAAATTCAAAAATGAAAGTAACGACATAATTTTAATGCTGGTTAAAACTGAATCAGAACTATGGTTTAAAAAATGGAAAAATGAAACAAATAGCTCAGATTCTGCAATTTCAACTCTTAAAAGGTGTGATAAACAGTTATACCCTTATGTTCATTTAGCATTATATCTTGTATGTACTATGCCAGTGAGCGTTGCATCCTCGGAGAGAAGTTTTTCTGCACTAAAAAGATTGAAAACGGGGTTAAGGGCATCTATGAGTCAAGAACGATTAGTTGGTCTAGCGCTTTTACATGTGAATAGAGACATAACAATAAATACAAATTCCATTGTGAACAGATTTGCAAAAATGGAAGATATTTGGATTTTATATTACAGTTGGTTTTTAATACTTGATTACAATAAAGCGGTTTTCTTGAAAAACTTATGTTAAACAAAAAATTGTCAATTTAAAAATAGTAATTTAGGATTAAGTGTTTCTTTGTTTCGTTCATAATGTAACAAAAATATATTGGTACATATGAATGTATATTCTATAATAAGTTACTTTATGTCTGAATACATGTTTGCCATTTAATTAAAGTTTGAATTAGTTAGTGCACTGTACTATTTTTTAATTATTAATAACTTTGTAAATACAAAGCTCCTTGTTATGGTAAATTATTTTTAATTGTTACTATATTTTTATATTGCATCTATACTTTGGATACCAAAAACTAAGAAACTTAACAGGCGAAAGATATATGGGAGAAAAATGATATTATTATTATATAGTTATTTTTGTATCAAGTGGCTAAAATGATGAGGTTTTCAGGACGAATTTGTTTTTTCCACATGAGGCGTCAGCTGAGTTCGGAGTAGCTAATGAGTGCTAATAACCTATTTTGAATGCATGCTACAAACAATTTTTTCTGTTTAAGTTTATGAAAAATGTGTACAAACATTCTTAATGTACATATTAGCATCAATAAATACTTTGACCATGATTTTGACTCAATAACAACAGGATTATTTTCCAGCAAATAACTGTTTATGTAACATATTTCGTCAGGTTTGTGTTCAGAGTTGTTTTTTCCTATACTAAAATTACCCCTTCCAGGAAAAAAATATTATCGATGCCCTTGATCACCTTGATATGCTTAAATAATAAAATAAAAACAAAAAACGTCTAAAATCATTTAGCCTGCTTCTTGTTTTTCTTTTGAAGTGTAGAGGAGAGGGTAATGTGACGCGTGGGATAATGAGACGCTCGTTGTGTTGTATAATACTAGAACACATTTTATTGCATTTTTTTGCATACTAATTCTTTCCCCTGAAGCGGAGTCAATGACCCCAGATAACTTGCTTGCGCTATATTACTCCTCTCTTCCCTACATCAAATAATCGACTGGACATTTCTACATTTTTGATTTAATTTTTTTAATTTTCTTATTCAAGGACATTATCGTGATTGCGATATTAGCGATGAAAACAGTAAAAAAGTTTAGGAAATGGCCGCGCATGAACATCTTCCAGTAGAATACTCGACGTACAGAAAAGTCACAGAAAAAAAAAGAAAAATGTTCGTAATTAAGTTATTTCTCTAGAAGTTTTGTTTGAACTATGTTTTCATAAAATAACGATTCTTTAGGAAAAAATTACAATAAACCCAAAAAATGACCAAGAACTACGAATTAAAAAAATGGACCACTTTTGACCTCTAACACCATTTTTTTTCGTAATCAGCGACCCAAAAGACTTGGGATACCGTTGCAAAAATGTATGGACATCTGGTGGCATGCTACTAATTTTTTTAAGGTTTAATAATGTTTTTTTTATTGCCACATTACAATCTTTAATCCATTTTTTTTATATATTTTAATTTTTTAATTACAACTCTTTGTTTTCGTATATAACCTAAACAACCTAACAGCTAAATAATTAAATATATTTTCGTAGAATGCAAAAATTAAGAGGCATACTTAAATATCTTTCTTCGACTCTTTAAGTTATTGTTGTAATGAAAAATTTGTGTCTTTATTGAAAGATTTATAATTTGAGTTTTACCTAAATATTTTCTTCATAAAACAATAAAACATGATATTGGTTTCTACAAAAAAGGGAAACTCTGAGTTTTTTTTATTTATTCTTTCTTGTCCGAAGTTTTAACATATAATATTTTGAAACTATGATTATGACTACTTTTTGGGAGTTAAAAAAAGATGAAACAAATCTCTAATAAAAACAACTATGTTTATTTATCATATTTTACATAAATGTACAACAATTAACTTTATATTTACAAAAAATAACACATCCTATCATTATATACAAAATAAATAAAATCAAGTGCTAATCAGTCTTTTAAAAACGTATATTAAATTAGAATACTAAAAACTTTAACCACATCATTGCTTATACGTATTGCACTCTATATATAACAACATTTTTTACATACATACACAATTATTTTTAACTTTACCCCGTTTTCATTTTCTTAGGATTTAAGCCTGATAAAAGTTAAGACAAATGTTAATTGTGAAACAATACTTTGTTCTCAGGTCACATACAATAACGTACTATCTAGTAAAAATAGATAAATACATTTTTAAATATTATGTATTTTAGCAATAGTATTGCTTATTTCAGTTTTGAAAATGGTACCAGCTGATATACCAAAACGTTCATTTTTTAATTAAAAAAATATCATTATTTAACATTTCTAGTTTTAATTTAGTTCATACGTGACATAGAAACACACAACTTTTTTTTTTAACTAGGTATATATCTGTTATAATTATGCTAGGTACATATGACCTAGTTTAAGAACGTGTACTCAAATTATAAGAAAATAAAAACAAGGTAGTAGAAATTGAAAATTGTTCAAATAAAAATATAGTGTGTAATAGAAGACCAAGGCGCCGCAAAAATCTCGAAAACCCTGTACTATTTAGAATTAGAACCATTAACTTAAAATACCGTATAAAGTTGGACCCATGTCAAATAAACAGTATTTTTAAATATCAGAAGTCTGACATAATCTCGTTTCTAAAGGCGGAAATACGTTGCGCAAAAATTTCTTCGCGCATCTGACGTGTTCATAATCCTAACGAGTCACGACTCCGAAACGCAGGCAAGAGATGCGCGAATCAACAAGAAATGAAGCAGTTTTTACGGCACGAGGTAGTAGATCGTAACACCTTTCATGCGGAATAAAAACTGACTGACTGTTGCCTCGCTATGAGCCGTTCCTTCGCATCGTGGCTTAAGGATCTAGACAAGTTTACAAACGGCGAAATTTGTTGCGCGCATCAGATGCGTGAGAAAGTTTTGCGCAGTGTAATTCCACCGCAACAACGAACGCATATTCTATTCACGCAAAATGTGAGATAAATATCGGAGTAAAATCCTAACAAGCGTATTAAATCTTTAAGCTCATATTGGGGTCAAGATAATAAATGTTTTTGGTGTTACTTGTTAGTTTTAATAGCTAGTCATAAGTCATTATTTATCAAAAAATATTTTTAAAGGAAACACAATTTTTTAAAATTATGAGATGTTTAAATAAAAAAATAGTTTTTGTTTACGAAAGATTGTAACAGCTAGGACAGTGTTTTGGTGTTACAGCACTTTATTATTATCTTTTTATTGGTACCCTATTTCGCTTGATTAAAGTACGCCTAGGCGTGTTTAAATCAAACTTTCAAATACGCGCGTGTTTTAAAGGTTACCATAATACATCAATCAACAACACGATGAATATAAAGTCTAAGATGACATTGTCAACCTTTAACCTCGAATTTTGGCACATGTCAGGTGTTTAAAAAAAATATTGATCTGACATGAGGACTTTATAACGTCAAATAAAATATAGGTAGGATTATGCAGACAAATTAAGTTAAGTTAAGTTAACAAAAATTAAGTAAATAAAAATTAAGACATTTGTGTGAAAACATGCAAATCAATTTAAAAATAATTAAAAAAATAAGCATGCGTAGAGCAAATCACTGTTAATAGGGTTTTTGTGATTTCTATTTTATCGGTGCACTCTCTGGCAGCTGTCCGGTTATTTGTTAACTTCTTAAACAAATATTATTAACAAAAAATATATAATTTTGTTACATATTTTCATAATTCATGGGAAAGACGAGTTTCTGTTAGCCTATTTTATGATGTTATTGTGTGAGAGTTTAATTATTTCAAAAAGGAAACGTTTATTTCATTTAATGTTAAGGTTAAAAAATAAAAATAAGTTAAGAAAGATAAAGGTTGGTTATCTTCTTAACTTAACTTAACTTAATTTTTAAGTTGTTGTGTATAATTGAAACTATTTGATAACATAATGTTTATCTTTCCTTGTGTTACTTTTACTTATTTTAACTTAATTTAATTTTTCTGCATAATCCTAACTTTACTTTAACAAATGTTTTTAAAGCAATAAAAAAAATAGCGTAAAATATTCGTGGATAACTGGTCTTTAAAACAGTTGCTCTATTTTAAGAACTCGTGTGCTCGAAAAATCGCACGTATGACCTTAATATCCACTGATACTTTAAGATACTAATTATTTTAGGAACTGTGCTTTTACTACTTAAGATTTTCTTTTCTGTGTACTTAAAAAATATATATTTAAGTAACAGTAATTACCAATTGCCTTTTCCTATCTATCTCACAGTGTCACCTTCCATTGATAAAGTCCTAAATTTTAATTTCGTTAAGAATGTGTTTAAAACACACATTATTAAAAAGTATGTTAAAACTAGACAAGTTTTTGAGATTTTTTAGAGCTTTAAAATTCTATTACAAATATTTTTTTTAAATTTTACCTTTTTAAAATTTCTAGAATAAAAAATATACATTTTTACAATTATCTATATCAAGGAAAATCACGATTTTTAGTTTAATTGTGACATATTTAACATTGGATTAGGACCTGCAAATGCAAAATGTGGAGGTCTATGCGCCATTGCTGTAAGAAAAGGTGAAATTAAGGGTGATCCACCAGGAAATAGTCCAAAAGTGGGAGGTAAGAGGGGCCGAGCTGATAATCTAAATTTTCAAGTTCTGCTTCTTGTAATCTTTTCGCTTTTGCTCTCTGTTTTGAAACCAGATTTTTACCTGCAATAAAATAAAAATATATAAAAAACAATATTAAGCAAGAAAAGTAACAATATTAAACACATTTTTTTATTACTTATATATAACACAACTTTTGGTGATGTTTGGGGGGGGTTATCGGGTTTCGTGCCCATGGAGACTTTTGATAAACGTGTTAGTAACTATCAATTTGTGAGTTTTCAAAAGAAAAACAATTTTCTATAAGGATTAAGCGGGGATTTTCTTTAAAAATACTAAAACAAGTGGTCTCATTCAAAAATATTAATTTATCTTCTTAAAAAAAGTGAACAAAATAAATTAGGTGAGATCGTGGGAATATTTATCAGCACTGTTCATTTCTAAACATTAAATACAATAAATTTCACGCATCATAAAAAGTCAAAAATAGTCAACCTGCTCTATTTATGTAAAGAAAGATGCACTTGAAACGTTCTTTGTCAAAATCATTCGATTGTGCGAAAAAACTCAAAACGTGTTAAGTACCTAACTTAACGAAAAGCACTTAAATGACCCGTAAAACAGCTTTATTGAAAATAAACAAGCATGACCAATGATTCTTACCTGAGTTTCTGTGAGCCTTAAAGAACTTGAAAATTCAGCTCGTTCTGCTATACTAAGGTACTGTTTGTCTCTAAATTTCTTTTCTAAAGCTAAAAGTTGTTGTGTTGTAAAAGGAGTCCTGGGTTTTCTGTTGGGTTTGTGTTTTCTTAAAGAACATCGCATTATAGGAGGTCCACCGTTGCCGTTCATGTTTGGAAGGTTAGCTGAAACAAAGGAAAACTATTTATTTTAACTGGCATTAATGTTCAATCTATGTGTTTACATTATTTGTAAACATCAAATTATATGAATGTTATTTATTTTTCTTTTCTTTGTTAACATATCTGACTCTTAATGTTTACAAATTCATTTAGGTTAATTTATCATCATAATATATATTGAATGTATATTTATTTTCTTTTCTTTATAACATATCTACTCTACTTTGAAATGTTAAAACTATATACTAAATATATATATATATATATATATATATATATATATATATATATATATATATATATATATATATATATATATATATATATATATATATATATATATATATATATATATATATATATATATAAATAAACCATTAACCAATAATTATTTTACCAGTTTACCTGGGTGTAGGTTTTATTTTAATAAAACCACGACATTCCAAAAAATGTGCTAAAATCAATTAAAAACAGTAATTTAGTCGAATGTAAAATGTGATGTTAACTGTTGTAATTGGTGTTTCATAAATTAAGTTAAATTAATTTTTAGTAACTAAGAATTTTATTTTGTAGGTAAACTTTCAAAATTAATATTTGTAGTTTTAAAAAAGCCCCATATCACGGTGACCAAAAATTAAAATTCCTAATAGGTACGACTACTAACATATTGCTTTAAAATTACAAATTTAGGGGAAAGCTCCGGGTCTGGCCAAGACGGCTACACCGTGTTTAATACTCGTTGCTAATTACATCGCTATGAGCTGCACCTTGACAATGGGTCAGCAACTCTAAATCGAACCCTAATCGAAGAGATTAAACTTAAACGCACTGGTGCCATCTCTTCAAAACATTTCAAAAAAATCAGCTCTCTAAGGCTAAAGATTTTTAATGTGCGCCATTGAGGTCTAGTAAAAAAAGTATTCAGAAATTGCTTACATCGACACCTACAGTGAAAATTGGTCATTCATTAGTTGAAGTGAAATTCGAATAAGAAAATTTGCCAATTTTAGGTAAATGATGTACAGCAAAAACCAAAACCAGTACAGTACAACCTTTATAATCCGGACAACTAAATGCAAGAGGTGAGTCCGAATTAGTAAAATGTCCGGATTATTAAATAAAAGGCTAAATTGCACATATGGGAGAGTTATATGCTTTTTTTTACATATTGTTTTGCACTTTGCTACACTCGGAATATAACGCAATATTATACTGCAGCAGGCTAACTGAGTTAAGTTAATAGTGAACGCCGGTACCCGCTTGCTAGCGCCATCTGACACAGATTTTAACTCGAAAAACCTCAAATGCGGCCGGATTATCGAGGTGCTTCCGGTATATCATTGATACAATTACGCGTCCGGATTAGCATGTGTTTGGTTTAACGGAATTGTACTGTAATTTTAAAAATAAACAGTAATTTATTTACCCAAAAGCAACATTATAAAAAATTAAGATTATTATGCCTTTTTTTATAACATAAATATTCTAAAATAAAATTTCTTTGGCTTGAACTATAATTGTACGACGTTTGTCATTTTTTCTGACAGGCTCTTTTCGTTTGGTTTGATTTGTATTTAATTTTAGAATATGTTCTACCTTTCAACTTTTTAAAGAAAACCTATAAAATGTAATCTAGTTTTTTCCCATTTGCAAAGTAATAAGCTGTACTAAACGAACAACCATAATCAACTATTACTATCAGCTATTTATTTTTATGTTTGCGTAGCCGATTAATGTTCAAACAATAAACATGGCTGCTAACTTGCCTGTTATTAAACCAAAGTATGTAAGTCTAGAATGTTGTACAGTAATAATTGCTGCCAATTACCTTTATTAATATGGTATACAGAAGTAATAAAAATAGCTCAAATTGCTTGGGCGATTAGATAAAAACTCTACCAAGCTGTCAATGTTTCCTGGAAAAACTAGTCGCGTTTCAGACAAATCGACTTTCAAGTGGGTTAGATAAATAATATATCATTCTGCTGTAATAAATTGCCGTATAATTGTCTAATTATTCATATTTTATGGGCTTCGAAAAGAGTCAATACACGCTTGTTATTATTTTATGACTGTTATAATAGTTGCCATAGACTAGAAATAAAAAAAACTGATTAAACTACTAGTGAACATAATTTAAAACTTAATGATTGGTTAATTGTGTATCTATTTTAAAGTCCAAGTATGGAGGATTGAAGACGTATGAGTAATCATAAATTTATAAATTCTCTAATTTAAAATAAATTGTTAAGTAAGCTTCTTAGAATAAAGTTATAAAATAGACATATGCTAAGGACGTTTTTAAACACCAGAATTTAGGAAATTATCACACCTAGTATTTCGGTACCTTTGCTTTAGAAGTAGAATTGGACAAAATTCAAGCCATGTTTGTTGTAGTAGTATGTAGAGGTTAATGTGATAAAAGAACTTACTGTAGTACCAAGACCCACAAGAAATTATTTTAATAAAAAAGTCGGAGAGGTTAACAAGAGACTCTAGCTTAGAAGCCATATTTAAAAGAGCTTCTATCAAGATGTGCAACTTCAAAGAAAATGAAATGCACTGGAGTTAACAAAAGGCCGTAACACAATTATTGGTGCAAAGTAATAATCTTTTAGATGAAGATAAGGAAAGTACCTAGTAAGATATACTTGGAAGCACCTAGTAGGATATACTTAACAGCAACACGTAGTGCAACTTTTATGCATTCTTTTACAGTTTAACTAGAGAGGTCCCGAACTCCCGCTTTGTTCGTTTCGTCATCCCTAGAGTGTCTAGACTATGGAACCTGCTACTTGGGCCTCAGCCTTTGTGGACTGTCCGATTTCGGTAAAGGTTTTATTTTATCATCTCCCTATCAAATGTGTTATAATACTAACAACAAATTACTAACAGTGGTACGCACCAAAATATAAACTTGATTAAAAGTACATAACGCTTGTCACATATGGTACGTTTCACAATAATTCGTTGATTTCTTGACCGCAATAAAATTTAAATTGCAACTCTCAGTGGAAAACCCAACCATAAATAGGTTGCCTGACAAATATCTATTGTGTAGGCACCGCACCTTTTAAAAGGGTACAGGTCCTGATTACCTACTAATATTAATAGTTTAGGTTAGCTATTTTGGATGCTCAGTAACACACACGAAAACACTTTGACAAACTTCAAACGACTGATGAACTAAGACGAAAAGACTCTGCTTTATATTTAACACCTGCAATTTGCCTATAGCCTACATAATATACTAAAAAGTAGGTACAATAATAAATAAAGAATTTTTAAGTCCGGAACTACATGCGGGTACCCAAAGTATATTGAGTTTTACGACTAACAGTAGCAGGTAAAACGAGAAATCAACGAATTATTGTGGAACCTACTGTACAATTCATGTAAAATGCTTTCCGTAAAAATATGATACCTGTCCAAAATGAGGTGTATTAAAAAATACTAAATCCGTTAATAATGATATTAATTCAAAAAATAGCTCTTATCACATTTTAAATTTTGGGTAAAAAAATAACCTTTACAAAAATAGGTCTCTTAAAAATAAGAGACTTATACATAACGCATAACATTTGGCTAAATTAAAAGTTTCTAAGAAACTCTGTTTATCTAATTTTTTGGCGAAATTTACTTAAACTCATATTTTCCTCCAATTAGAAAGTTATTATTTTTACTAATTAAACGATACATTATCTCACGTCCATAACGTACATAATATGTTAAACAAAAGTTTCCATAAACCAATGTGTATACTATAGTTTACATTTACATTGGTCTGATCAAATAATAACGTAAGTTGATAACTTTTTTTAATATAATCAATTTAGTAATTATTGTACATATTTATTAAATTACTTCTTTTTAGATTGAATGTATAAAACTTTTTGTTAACGTTAACGCATTATTTCTAAAAGTAAATATGGATATCATCTATATCCTGACTAAATTAAAAAAATATATATTAAAACAAAGTGTAACAGCCCTATTTGTCATGCAGTAAAGGTAAATAACTGTTTGTTATAGTGTAAGTAAATATATGTGTAAAATTTCAATATTCCTAACTTGAATACATCTGCAATCTAATTTTATTGTTTTTTTAGGTAAAACTCACTCTTTTTTACGCTAGTAACAATGTATTAAACCTAATTAATTTTATCCATCACATCACGAAACACAACATATGGTTTTCTCTTTTTTCTAATCCTTAAACTATTGCTAGTAGTATGTTTTTTAAGATTTACATATTTTTATTAAACAATTTAAACCAAGAAAACTTTATTCAGGCAATATAAACCAATATTCTGTCCACCTAAATAATTGTACATATAATTAATTGATATTATTAAAGTCGCAAAATAGTGACCTGTTTTATCAAATAAATTATGTTTCTTCAAAAATATGCGTTTCATAAAGAAATAAGTAATTTTATTAAACAGGTAAATCATGTATTAAATTATTTTTTAATATATTTCAAAAGCCTGTTAATTATTGTTATACAGCAAAAATAACAAATAAAATGTATATAAGAACATGCTCCGCGATTTATTAATTGACATCGCAATTATTATTTCGCAAATGGCTTACGGCTGTCGTAATTAATATTGGGTGATTGGCAAAGATATATTAATTTAATTTTTTAAAATTATTGATTAATAAGCTCCCTAAAGTTTTACTACGGAAAAAAGAAACGTTAAACTTTTTGCAACAAATTTATTCGTATATTGGTATGTTATTATAAACATCATGTAGGGAAGATTAAAAGCAAAAAAATGATACTAAAATATTTACATAGATATTCATAAAGTATCCCGTCATGTTATTTTTAGTAAAATTGCTTAGTGTTTATATGAATCTGTAATTGAAAATTATCTATATTAAATAGTTGCTTTGCCGGTCTGCAGTACAAAACCATACAAATACTATTAAAATAGTTTGGTTTTTTATATTCAAAAATCTAATCTTTTGCAAAATATTAATGGGCAATATTTACAGCTTAAATCTAATTTTGTCCTTTTCATTATTTGAACGTATTTTGTTAATCCAACTAATAATTTAAAGTCATAAAAAAGGATAAGTACACAATAAGTCAACAAAATTAATCAAACCTCTATAAAAATAACAGTATGTCTAATGTCAGGTTTAACAAAAAAGATTAATACATTTTTTAACTTTAATTTCTTTTTTATTTTATTTTTCCATTTAATATCAATTTTGGTTGCCTTCCGTCGGAATAAGGACATCAAGAAAATTTATATTTGTTATTAGAGTATTAAATTGTATTTAATAATAAATATGGCACCTATAGAGTTTTGCGGGATAACTATTAGAGTGATAATGTTATTTTGCTTATTTTTAGACCATTCTCTTTAAATTTTAACAATAATAGTGATTATTGTACAACCAATAAAGATAAGTTATCCAGATTTTGCGTGCAAAATTTAAAAGGTGCCAAATGAACGATCAAGCTTAAAAAAAAAGATTATTTAAAAATTGAGTTATGATTACAACATTAGGGGCTGAATTTCCATTGTACTAGCTTGCAGTTACTACTACCTAATAATGAAATGCCTCATAGTTACACAAAAGTAATAATGGACAATAATTTAAATTACTCTAGTGCTAAATATTTACCTTGTGGAGAATTGGATCTAAAAGGTCCATTGGGTCCAACCCATGAAAAAGGCCACTGCGTATGCCCCGGAGGTATTATCCGGGGCATTGATGGATGAACAGGTTGAGGAATAATAACCGTATGTTGAGAATTAGGACTTAAACTTTCTCTTCCATCTCCATCTGTATCCTCATCATCTACTGTAATGTTTTCATCGTCTTCATCATCATCGATTTTTTCACTAGATGTATCGAATCTGTTTTCTTCATTGTCCGAAAAATTTGATGATTCGTCTAGTCGATCATTAACCGGGGATGGTGGCTTATTAGATGATAACAAAGACTCAACACTGAAGGATATTTTCGACTTAATGTTCGTTTTGGTCTCTTCCATTGTACAAATCATTCGAACTAGTGTTTTAAGCAAAGACGAACTGTCACTAACTTTTTTTTAACTGTATAGAGAAAAAAAAACTAAGAAGGTTTCCGACTTGGCACTAAACTGAACCACCGGAAAATATAAATATTTTTTGTATGTTGCTTCGTAAAGCTGCCGACGTATACTAAAGTGTTCGGCAGCGTGAGAGAGGGACCATGCTTCAAGGGGCGTTACCTTAGCAACTGAAGCTCCGCCCTCAATTTAGTTTCCAAATCAGGCTTACAATTGATGACCCTCGCTAAATTTGCTGATTTGAGTGACGCTAGCGTGATTTTACCATATTATATTATTTGTCGTAGTGTGTCTAGTATTAATTCAAATTGATTATGTTTCAAGTTGTTCATTTTATGCATTATGGAAACAGTTTAATGATGTGATAGTTTAGTAATGAATAATGCCTAATGTAATACTTTTTGTGTGCACTGAAAATGTATTTTGATATTTTTTAATTTCCGGTTTTTTATTCTTTTTTGTTTAAATCGTGCACACTAAATATTAATACTTTCATATATTTATTAGTAACAGACGTCACTTATAATTTATAATATCGAGTATAATACCTAACTATAATTATTTTTAAAATGTAGTTTTTTTACAATCACCAAATAAAGCATGCGTTTTAAATTTCAAACTTTACATAGGTAGTTGACATTTGTTAAGTAATATTTTATGGTTTTGCTATAAAATATGAAAATCCTATAGCGTAATCCCAAACGGTCTAAGATATTATAGGAAATATTTATTTTGTGGGTATTTAAAATTTCACTTTAACTAGAAATTAAAAAAATTACAGTTGACTTGTTAAATTTTATGTGTATAAATGATATGGTGTAAATTCCAAAAATATGTGGAAACATTTTAAGAAATAAATTAAAATATATTCCATTTTATTATTTATTGTTCTATAAATCATTTGTTGGGCGCCATAAGTTATTATAAAGCTTGAGTTAGGTATCTTTTTGAATATTATGGATTAATCAGCTTACATTAAAGCTTCTTTACAATAATTTTGAAATAACAATATGGGTTCTATTTACAATACAAGATATAATTGGCACTCAAAATGCCGTTTAATAAGCTTGATACTTTTTTTTCAATTATTAATTCATTTAATTTTATTTTGTACACTCAAAATATAATTTGATACAAAAAAACTAACAAAGGCATTTAAACAAATGATTAAATGTAGTAAAAAACAAAAAAATGCATTTGTTGTAATAGGTAGATATATTTATTATTCAAAAATTCATTTTTTACATCACACGTTCTTTTATTTAATGTATTTTTATTTGGTTAAATGCTGAATGTATTCAAGTTTATTCTGTAGGAATCACAAAGTTATTGTCAATTCGTTTGTTTTGTTTTGTTGAGCCGAGAATGTAGACTAAAACTAGATTTGTACTAGGTGTATTTTGATTTAGCCCTAAATTAGGTTAGTTATACACTAAAGTAACCAGATTTTTATAAAATGAGGGGGATAATTACCTTAGTTTAATTTTTTTTATTATTTCTATATCACTTTAAATTATATTCGTTTTCTATGTTATCTAATATTTTGAGGAACACAAATTATTTTTAATCCACAATATAAACCTATAAAACAATTCGATTTTTAGCCATATTGTACAATTTTAATTGTTTAAGTATTTATTTCTATGTGTAAGTTACCTGAATTTTTTTAGTTTCAAGACCATAGGTATAAAGTCTTCTTTTATTAAAATTTTAAGAAGAAAGTTGTGATTGTTTCTTGTACCAAAGTAAAAGTTGATTACTATGTACTAAATGTGTTATAAAAAATAAACATTAATTTTACTTTGCTAAAAAAGAAAACCTACACATACAAACAGATACTTAAACTTTAAATTAAATCATCCATTTATTGTTAAAAAGGAAGTTGTGAAAGGTATGTATACTTTTTAGTAGATATTTTTGTTTAAAGTAATTATCCTTTTGATTTTTTAAATGTTATTAATTTGGTTGGGTGGTTGTTTAAATTTAGGACAAAATTAAAATATACCTATTATAAAACTATTTTTACCATATAGTTCTAGTTTATTAGAGAAAATTGAACAAATTGACAATAAATTTAAGAATTGTACATCTCCCAAAACACAAAAAATCAGATCCGTTTATTAAAATTAAAAATATGAAGAATATCATTTATGAAATCCTTTGATAGACATGTTATAAAGAAAGGTATACAATATTATATAGATAATTGATATTCACCTTGTTTAAAACCCACTTCTTGACTGTTTATTTTTAAGCGATTGTAAATACTTAGAGCCGTGTTGACAGATTGCAAAAAATCGTGGACAGAAAATTGCTCTTTAAAATCAAAAAAATTAAAAAATAATTTACGGTTTCGTCCGTTATTTTGTGACCATAGATTTTAAATTAATAAAATAAACAAAATATACATGTTATAAGTCACTTAAAACAAGGTTTTTTTTTAAATTTTACTAGTAAGTAATACATTTTTTGTATTACCTACAGCACCTCAATAAGTTTATTAATTTTTTGTTCATTTCTGGTTTTAGAACCTTATTGGCTAAAAATAACTGCCTACTGTGCATTATGTCTTCTATAGTGGCGTATAGTACCAGCAATAAATAAAATTACTATAATTATTTTTAGTTAATTTTGGTGCACTAATCCATTTTAAAATAATGTAATCTAATCGAATCTAACCAGTTGTACGAGTCACAAAATTTTCAGCAATCACCAGGCGATTTAGTTCAAACTATAGGTGTGCGAATATTTAAATTTTCGAACTATTCGATTCGAATTTCAAATTGAATAAGTATTTTAATAATTTGAACTATTCGAATAATTTGAAATATTCGAATAGTTCGAATTATTCAAATAGTTCGAATCATTCAAATAGTTCAAATAAGTCAAACTATTTACAGGATTCAAATCCTTTAAATAATTAGAATACCCGAATTGATAACTTTTTTTTTGATTATTTAGAAATAGGAATTGATTTTAGCGGCAATTTTTAAAGGTTTGTAATAATTTGAATTTCTCAATGTATTTGAATGCATCTCATTAATATTGAATCCACAATAAAGGAAAGTTGTTGCAGTGGTTATATACTTATAACACATTAAAATATATTAGATGAGTTTTGGCAAAATTTTTTCTTTGATGATTAACCTTTCAGATTAGTCTTATAAAAAAAAGATTAATGAAAAATACTTTAATTTATTTAATTTTCGTTTGCATTATTATTTTTAAATAGCTACTACGACCCTTATAATTAGGTTATAAAACAAGTATTTGAAAAAATACTATATTCAAATTGTTTAAACTATTTGAATAGTTTGAATTATTCGAATAGTTCAAATATTCAATTCGAAATTCGATACGAATATAACTATTCGATTCGATTTGACAACTATTCGCATACCCCTAGTTCCCAACTTCAAAGATGATGAAATAACACGTTGGTTCTAGCAAATGTTTTTTCCTCCTGTAATCTTTAAGGTTCGTAATTTCAACAAACTTTTTGTTTATTATTTTTAGGCATTAATTTGATAAAAAAATTTAATGAAAAATTTGTCAATATGTAGTTGATTATAATCACGGAATAAAATGGAATGTTTTCAGGATTTTGGTAAGGGAATTTTCTTTAATAAATTTTAAAATAAAGAAAGCACTAAACAATAAATATCAAAAATAGATACTCGTGTAGCTGAAATTTCTGTTAATTTAAATATTACTGGGATATATTTGCTTATGAATGCAACTTAAAATTAAATAAGTAAAAAAATGTACATACCACAACAAATAAATCACTACTTATTTCTTTACAGTCTTTTAATAGTGTGCATTTGCTTTAAACAATTGTAGAATGTTTTGTTTAATATTTCATTTAAACAACTCTACCTAACTTTATGTTTCTCGACCATTGCAAAGAGCCCTGTTTCTGGAAACATCTATTTTACAAATAGTTTTCTTCCATAAATAAATAACACAACAAGTCCACAAAAAAAGTGGTGTGTGCTGAGTGTCGGACTAAGATTTTCTGGCGTATTTTTTTCCGCTGAACACGAATCAAAAATTAAAATTGGGGGTCAAATAGCAAAAAAATCGAGAAAACTCCAAAAAACCGACAAGGTACCTACATTTAACGGCAGAAACCTTCTACCACGGAATGTTTAGACTACGACTATATAAACTATAAGAGATAAAAAAAATCATAAAACAAAAAAGAGAGCTTTTTAAATTGTCTTTAAAAACTTATATAAACATTTTTGATAAGATAAATATTAAAGGAGATATAAACGAAAATATAATTTTGACAAAAAATTTCAGTCCAAAATAATTTTTTTTATTAATGTGATTTTTGGGTTTTTTGTTAATAAATCATTTATTTTATTCATATAAATCCCAAGTCACTTAAAATTTGGATAAAAAATCCAAAAATAAAAAAATAATAATTTTCAATTTTTTAAGGGATACCTTTAAAAAATCCTGAAAATTCGGTTTTCTTAATTATAACTCAAAAAATATTCCATATAGTCAAAAAGCTTATATAACTTAAATTAAAGGTCTTGTTAAAATACATAGTTTACGTCTTATAAAGTTTCGTGTATCCTTTATAGTTTTTAAGATATTGACGTTTCAAATTAAAAAAAAATTCGTTAATATCTGAAATTACGCCTTTTCTCGATTATTTGCTGTTTGACCTTTAATTTTGACTTCAGATTGTGTTCAGCGGAAAAAAATACTCTAGAAAATCCTAGTCCGATACCCAGCAAACACCACTTTTTATAGAATTTTAGAAAATATTATTAGGATTTTTTTAAAGAGCACGAAAAGTTGTACCCAGTGTACAAATTTTAGCTCTTCTCAGTCCGTCAGCTAAGAGATAAATGCTAAAATAAGTTACGAATCTCTTATCTTCTTACGCGCCCTGTATTATTAGAAGTTTATAATAAAATACCAGAAAAATTATTTAAGTTCTTACTCTCAAGTTGTCGGATCAATGTCACATCATTTTTAAATAATGAACTACTCAAATCAAGAAAAAATCACTATTATAAAATGGTTTTATCAGGAAATAGTTATCGAAGAGTAGCGGAAAGTTTTGCAGCCTATTTTCCCAATAGGCCAATACCAAGTAAATCGACAATAGAACGGACGACAAAAAAATTTGAAACTACAGGCACAGTAATCAATAATTGTAAATGTGAAGAAAATCGACTGAAAATCAGAGACAAAATTGTACAAAACGAGAGGGATTTAGACGTGATATTTTGTGTAGAGAGCGAAGGAAAAAATTAGCACGAGACAACTGGAGGACATTACTGGACAAGCCACACCACAATATCTCGAATTTTAAAAAGATGTAAATACCACGCTTACAAGTACGAAAGACACCAAGAATTAAGAGACGGAGACGAAATACGACGAATGAAGAATGCTTTGAGATGATGGAGAGGACAAACACTGACAGAGGTTTTTTACAAAATATTTGCTTTAATGACGAATGCACTTTTACATTGAACAACGAACCCAACTTTCAAAATTGCCGGTACTGGAGTAACGAAAACCAAAATCGATTTGTTGAGACAAGGACTCAATATCCACTAAAAATTAATGTTTTGGCGGGAATTTTCGGCCACCATATCCTTGGACCATTTTTCTTTGACCGAAATTTGAATGCGGAGTACTTATTGGAACTTTTAGAGAAACAAATTTTGCCTGTTTTGAACAACCTTGCTCGTGAAAATCAAGAGATTTGGTATCAATGATTTGGTACCCAGCACACAGTACCAGAGCTGTGCGCGAATACTTGAACAACGCATTTAATAACGACATCATAGACCCGAACCACGCAATATCTTGGCCAGCCAGGTATCTGGATCTTTCGCCAAACGATTTTTTTCTATGGGGACATTTAAAAAATAAGCTTTATATACCAATAAAAAATAGGAAAATTTAGCTAAGCTAAGCTAAGGAATGCTATTTCCGCTGAATGTGCCAGAATATCGATGTACCAACTAGCCAACATAAGAAATGAGTTTTATAATCGTTTGGGTTATTGTCTGGCAGTTAATGGAGGAATATCTGAGCATTTGATTAAATCCTGATATTTTCGTCATAAATTGATGTCTAAATTTAGACAAATTTGTTTTATTGTCTTGCGTAACTGTGAGTGCATGTGTTGGAATTAGCTGTAAACTAAAATGAAATGCGAGGATTCTTTTTGAAATTCTCATATAAAATTGTTTAGTTTTGGCAATGACATTATCAATTAATGATCTAAATTGTCACTGATAAATCGATATGGTGTTTTTATTATTGATTTCTAGAGTACAGGGTGCATAATGAGATACAACGTTGCAGAAGTACTGGTTGGTTGAAAAATGCTCTAATTTTCATTTTGGGTGGAACTTATTGTGCTCTTCAATAAATCCTAATAGCATTTTTTTCTAAAATAATTGGGAAAACCAATATTTGACTACTTCAAAATTTACATGGGTTTCCCCTATGTCCCGCTCGGCGGAGCAACACCCGGTATTTTAAATAAATATATATATATATATATATATATATATATATATATATATATTTTTAAATATATATATATATATATATATATAAAATTTAAAAAAAAAAAAAAAAAAAAAACCAAAAAATCTTGTAATGATACACCACTGTTAAATGGTCCTATTTTAACACTTTACATTATTTTAGTCACCTAATTTAATAATTTTTAGGTGAAAATATAATAATCCAATAGTCTATTAGCATTATATAAAACACTCATGGACAAAAAGATCAAATATTATTGAAATTTGCTATAATACGCAATCCTAAGTGTCTGTACCAAAAATATTTATATTACCACTTAGAAATCATCAAACAAGGTGAGTAAAATGTAAAGTGTTAAAAAATGTAAATATTGTATCATTAAAACATTTGTTGTGTTACTGATAAAACTCATAAAGTATAAAAAGTTTTTTAAAAAAATGAATACAATAGAAATTAAATGGCCGTTAATAATTGAAAAATGTGTAACTCTCTGTGGGGTTTATCTACAACACAGCAAATGTCGTAATGATACACAACTGTGAGATTCTCCTTTTTTAACACTTAACATTTTTTTCACCTCGTTTAATGATTTCTAAGTGGCAGTATAAATATTTTTGGTAGTCATAATTAACATTGCGTCTTATGGCAAATTTTAAGATTGTTCGATATTGTTGTCCATGAGTATATATGTATATATTTGAGACTTTTAAGTCTCCGCCAAATTCTTTGAACATTTAGCTAGAATAACAAATAAAAATTTAAAATGTAATAATGTTTAGATGCCAGGTTTTTTGTTAATATTTATTATTTTCCTATATAAGCCAAAACTTTACAATTTTGTTTTTAAGTTAGAATTAAAATGTACATACATATTATTATTAAATCTGCACTGCATGTGACCTGTATTGTTAATATTTCTAATTCAGGGCATTTCAAATTATCTTTTATAATTAAGTAAATTTGAATTTTTATCCTTGACATCGGAGACTTAATGACATAGAAATATTTAGATTTGACCTTAAATTAAAATTTTTAATTTATTAGTTGCAAAACAACGCAGAAATTTAATTTTTTAATAGAGCTTATAAATATTCCTATCGGTTAATAATTGTCGGTTTTATTTTTAAAAGAGAGGGACCTTAAAATATATATATATATATATATATATATATATATATATATATATATATATATATATATATATATATATATATATATATATATATATATATATATATATATATATATATATATATATATATATATATATTTATTTATTTATTTATTAGTTGCAAAACCACCCAGAAATTTAATTTTTTAATAGAGCTTATTAATATTCCTACCGGTTAATAATTGTAGGTTTCATTTTTAAAAGGGTTATTTAAAATTACCGGTCACTAGTAAGTCTTTCTCATTTTTTATCAAAACACAGGCCTCCCAAAAAAGTGGTGAGTGCTGGGTATCGCACAATGATTTTCTGGCGTATTTTTTTTTGCTGAACACGAATCTGATATCAAAATTGGAGGTCAAACAGCAAAAAAATCGAGAAAAAAAAACCGATACGGTACATTTACCGACAGAAACCTGCTAACCACAACTAACCACAACTAACCACGGAATGTTTTGACTACGACAATTTAAACTACAAGAGAAACAAAAAATTTCATACAACAAAAAATAAGTCTAAATTTTGCCTATATAAAAAGTTATATAAAATTTTTGATAAGATAAATAATAAAGGAGATATAAACGAAACTGTAATTTTGACACAAAATTTCAGTCCAAAAAAAAAAAATATTAATATAATTTTTAAAGTTTTTTTAATTATAAATCATTTATTTTTATCATTTGAATCCTAAATCACCCTAAATTTGCAAAATAAAATCAAAAAATTAAGACATTTTGATTTTCAAATTTTTTTGGGATACTTTGAAAAAATCCTAAAAATTAGGTTTTTTGATTATAACTCGAAAAATATTGCATTTAAACTAAAAGGTTATATAACCTAAATTAAATGCCTAGTAAAAATATATAGTTTATGTCATATAAAGTTTCATGTATATTTTATTATTTTTGAGATATTAACGTTTTAAATTAAAAAAATTTAATTTCTAAAATTACGCCTTTTCTTACTTTTTTGCTGTTTGACCCCAATTTTGACTTTAGATTCGTGTTCAACGGAAAAAATATGCCAAAAAATCTTTGTCCGACACCCAGCACACACCACTTTTTTTGTGGACCAAACATTTTAGCAAAATAGTTCTTTTTAAAGAGACCTTAAATTTTATTCTTTTTTTAAATATTATTTTTAATTAAATATAAAAAAGTATATTATCCAAGAACTGTATAAAGTGGGCATTGTACAAAATATTTACCTAGTCCTTTACTGATTTTTTAAAAAATTTGTAAAAAGTAAAAAAAAATTTTTATTTTTTT
>JAHBCN010008844.1:37278-53875 GCA_019359885.1 Listronotus oregonensis | reverse complement strand
GTATAATCAGACTATCTCAAAGAAAAAGACCGTTTTAACAAAAAAAAAGATAAAGTTCCCTTTGCTCAAAGGGGGCCCCTTTGCCAAAAATATTAGTCAAAACTTTTGAACAAATTTTTTCCCCCCTAATCTCTGAAGATGGAATTGTCTCTACCTAAAAGAAAAGCCGAACTATTTGCCAAACAATTTGCTCCAATTCCCTTGATCCCCTACTAACCCCCCTTTAAAAGTTCCCCCTTTTCTCATAAAATGCCGATATAATTTTTAAAGTCAAACAGATCAAGCGATTCTTTCTTCTTTAATACAAAAATTCTGGGCTGGTGGCATACCAGCAATCGTTTAAAAAAAATGTGCCCAGCTTGCACCCATCTTAACTCGCCTCGTTCGAATCTCTTACGGCACGGAGAGTTGGAAAGCTGCATGTGCAACCTGCCCCAAAAAAGAACCAAAATCCCCCCTTTTCCCCAAACTATAGACCTATATCTTTCTTTCAGTTGTTTCAAAGTAAGGGAAAAAATTCATTAATTCCCAAATTTTAAAAGTATCGGAAAAAAAACATAAGATCTTCATGATAAAAATATTTCCGTCACAGTAGATCACAGCTGATTTTTTTCCCCTTTGTCTCCACAACTGGAAAGCCCTTGAGTTTTTGGGGTGAATCCCAGATCGTTGCTCTTGACATCCCCAAATTTCGATCAGGTCTGGCATGATGGGCTTCTTAACCTTCCTTCTTCGGTGTTCCCCTAAGTTTTGCTTTGGTTTCCTTTTTCCTTTTTTAATCGACGTATAAAAATTAGTGTGATGGCCCTTTCCCCCCAGCTTCTACCAAATTAATGCTGGGGTCCCCCGGGGTAGTGCTGGCACCCGCTGTTTTTTACACATTAACGATCTTCTCTTTCCACAATCAATCCCTTCATAGTTTTGCTGACGATAGTACCCTCCACTTTATTCAATTTCCAAACCGGAACCATTTCGAAAACAAGCGCAGGTCAATGCAGATATCCCTTTGACAAGACCAAAAAATTTTTTGGTTGGGGGCCAAAAACTTTTCAGTTTAATCCCTCGAAAACACAGTCATGTTCGCTGTCGCAAAAAAAATCTGAAAATCCATCCCCTTACCCAATTCTCAGAACAAAGAGTCGTTTAACCCTTTTGGCTTACTTTTGAGAATAACCTCAACTGGCCAAACACATTTTATCCATAGCTTCGGCATTTTAAAAAATTGGATTTTCTTCCGAGCCAGAAAATATTCTTTTTTCTGTACACTCTGTATGTTTCCCAAATCAGACCCTCTTTAGAATATTGTTCCCATGTCTGGGGAATGGGGCCCCCAACATTTTCTTCTGGCCCCATTAAAGAAAAGCCGTTCGTCTTATTAATGATCCAACGCTCACAAAAGGCTTCCTCTTCTTGCCCCCCGTCGACCCGTAGGGGATCTGTCCCCCTTCTATAGATATTTTCACGGCTTCTGCTCAGGGAGTTGGCCAGTAAAATTCCTTCTTTGGCACTCCCAACAGAACAACACCCATGAAACTTTTACAGTTGGGGGGCCCCGATTTTTCCCCTTTTTTGTTCCTTCATCCCTAGATGTCAAACTAGGAACCTGCCCCCAAAAATTTTCCTTCTCTCAATCTAAAAAAAGTCCCGTGTGAACAAACTCCTCTCACCACCTGAAGACACCCACGGTACGTTGATTTGGCATCGGGGGTTTGTGAAACCCCCAAAAAAAAAAACAACATCCAGCAGCTCTATGGCAGGTTTAAAATAAAAGGCAGTATTTATAAAACAGAGGATTTGCTTAAACTTACAGAAATTGAAGCATTTACCTTATTTTCCATTTAGAAACAATAAGGAAAAGGTTTGGACTTGAAGTAAAACGGTGTTGCTTCAAAGAAAAAGCTTTCACTTTTTTGGAATTTATAATAAGTAGCATTTGCTTTAAAACTGAAGGATTTGCGTCAAAAAATATGCATCTTGTCCATAGAAACCTCTGTAGCAAATATTATCTAGGTAGGTTTAATGTAATTTTGTTTTTTTTTTTAAAATTTTTTTTTTAAAAGGAAGATTTTAAGATAAAAAATTTTTTAAGGGTGTTAAAATTTTTTTTTTAATTTTTTTTGGGGCTCAAAAAACCCTGGGGGTTTGGGGACAATAAAAAAAAATTTTTTTTAAAACAGTTTTAAAATAAAGAACGCCCAAGTGGTCCAAAAACCAAAAAATCCCCTAAAGATAAAGGAAAAAACCTTTAAGTTAATAATTTTAAATTTAGTTTAAAAACAAAAAAACAAAAACAAAGGGGTAAAAAAAAAATTTTAATTTTGGTAAAAAATTTTTAAAGGAAAACTGAAAGCAGGAAAGTTGACAAAAAAAAATTTTGGCTTTTTGGAAAGGAGGGCTTAAGGGAAAAAGCCTTTTAAGCACCCTTTGACAAAATCAAAAGTTTGTAGACCCTAAAATGGACAAGGGGAGCTTGAGGCTTCAAAAACACATTTAAGTTGATAAATTTACAAGAATTTAGTATTAGATAAGCAAAGTGTCTACTGAACACTGAAAGACAAGGAAGTGGTCCATGAGACAAAAAAGTTCATGGTCTTTTGATATAGACTGACTTGTAAGGGAAAAAGACCTTTGTAAGCAGCAGCTGACAAAATCTAAAGTCTGTAGAGCCTAAAACTGGACAAGGTGCGAAGCTTGAGGCTTCAAAAACATATTTTAAGTGGATAAACTTAGAAGAATTTAGTATTAGATAAGCAAAGTGTCTACTGAACACTGAAAGACAGGGCAAGTGGTCCACGAGACAAAAAAGTTCATGGTCCTTTGATACAGACTCACTTGAAGGTGAAAAAGTCCTCTGTAAGCAGCAGCTGACAAAATCTAAAGTCTGTAGAGCCTAAAACTGGACATAGTGGGGAGCTTGGGGCTTCCTTAGGAGAACTGTAAGAGGACGTGCAAGTTGCGATCCACGTATGCTTCGTACAAATATATCATTAGGACGAATATATTTCTTAAATGTTTTTTATAACAGTACCACGCATGAAAAATTTCATGTAATAAATTTATGAGCCTGATTTTATATAAGGAATGTCCTGATTACCCAATTTGAAAAAAAAACTGTTACAATAATGAATGAATTGGGTAATATGACACACTTCAATCACATTAAATCACCTTAAATTTAAATACTTTATTATTTTAAATGTAACATGACCCACCCAAAAAGCACTTTCTTTTTGTTTTATTCCACCGGCACCATGGTGTAGGCATTGACCAAATCGAAATATGTTATACGTTGATTTATTTTCGTAAAATCATTACGACATAATAACCTTTTTAAATGCCATTTTGATATCACAAAGAAATCCTACATATGCATTTTTCGAATGGACAACCTTATTAATTGGTTCATTTTTAAAAGTGTATTAATTTTTTTGAAACGTTTTAATAAAAAGAATATCGTATTTATTTTTAATATTAACAGAGTTAACTTATTGCATATGAAAAAATTTATATTTAAATTATACATAACATACACAAGTGGTTAGAAAGAAATGTACTGACGCAGTAACAAACGCTAGACCTTGACTTTTTGGGCTTTGGCATTTCGGTTAGTTACCTAAAACGTCATCTTTTTCTATTCTTTAACTAAACTTGCAAATTTACATATGAATTAAATTAATTCTTGTTTTTAACGTATCGAAAAAATGAACCTCTTATAAAAACGAACAATTAAATAACATGTCCCAGCAAGATAATTTTGTATCTCTTTTGTATAAATTCAAATAATTTTCTTAAATATTCTTTCAGATTCAATGGAAAAAAATAAACAAGATGGCTTATTCATATTTTTTTTAAATACAAGGAAAGCAAAAAAAATATGATCCTGGATTGAATAACCCTGCACATTTTTTGAAAATCAAATTTATAAAATAAAAATTATACGAAAAATCTTGTTCAACACAAGTTGTGAAATAGTGTTTTAGGCACTTAATGTGTTGCTAATTTACTTTTAATTTTATCAAAAGGTAACATACTGCTTGAAGCTACAGAGTGAATGTGTGATCTAAAAATTTAAACTTAAGGTAAACAGTGTAAATTAAAACAAATATGATGTACGGGGATAATTAAAAATGTTTACTATGCTTTTCAGTAGTGGATTACAAAATATTTACGTTATAAAAAATAGTAAGTCCGTTTTATTACGACATATTAAATATACTGAAATAATAATATAAAATATAAACAGAAAACAAATCCCAAAAACCTACTAAACCATAAAAAAAATATTTCAGCCCTTGCGGCACCCTTATGCCAACACTTTAAACTAATATTTGCTTTCCTAAAAATACTGCGTTACTATGTTTTACCTTTTCACGAAAAATTGGATCATATTGACCGTGGGTGGCCCATCATGGCTATATCAACAAGCTATATAACACGGACCTTCAAGATGTCAATACCAAGAATCAAATTTAAAACCCTACAATGCATTCATTACACATTTTTTTAATTAACTTGTATTCAGTCTCGATTCAACAATCCAAATCGCCTTAAGAATCTCAATTTTAAAGGTCTGCCACAACAAATTTCTCTTACACAAAATATAAGAGATAAGGAAAAATCCATTAGTCATCAGATCACACTGAAACATGCATTATCCATTTGGTAAATATTCATTAACATGATACATTGTTCTAGTTTATTAACGGGTATTAAGATTAAGTTATGAATAAGACATCATGTAACTTTGAAATGTTTAAGTAAACCAAAAATTTAGCACATGCATACATGTAAATATTCATTACATATAAATTTATTTATAGGTAAGATAAGTTAGTAAGAATTATTTGAATGTAAAACCAACAAAAATTTTAAATGCATGCATGCATGCATTACAAATATATAAATTATTATAATTATGGCATTATAAATTTATAAATGCATTTATGTTGCTGCTAAGAAAAAAGTATAGTAAAGAATTATTTAGAGCATAAGCCCCAAAACAAAACTGACAATTGGAAAATTACCAATGGCTAATAATGTTATAACAGTAAAATTAATAAAAAACGTTTATATAATAAAAAGAGGGGACCAAAGCAATATATATTTATATATATATATATATATATATATATATATATATAATATATATATGAGGTTTACTATCATCTCCTTAACCTCCAGAGCCATCCACTCAAAAATCTTAAGTTGAAAGGGGGGTCGAGTGAGACCTCGTTTGAAAGGTTTCCTCCATTGCCGCCCGGTTCTTTAAAATCGCTGCAACCGTAATAGAACTATGCCGTTTTAACTTTTTAATACTTGTAAAAAAATCTTAAGACCATAGAATATAGATTTTGGGAACAAAATCTTTCTCAAAACTATGTTTTTAAAGTCAAAGAGCAAGATTTCTCGGAATTGGCTACACGGATCAGTCTCAAATTATAACACAAACTTTTAGAGTGTATTATTTAATAGTCAAACTAAGGTTTTTTACCGATAAATATTTTTAATTTAATAAACAATTTAAGGCTTAATTTTTGTCATATAAATAGATACCGTTTATCTCGAAAACAGTTGCTCCTAAAGACCTAAATGAGGTAGGTACACATTTTTGACGCAGCAGCAATTATAGTAACTTTTTTTTTATTATGTAGTAGACAAACTAAGGTTTTTTACCGATAAATATTTTTAATTTTAAAAACAATTTAAGGCTTAATTTTTGTCAAATTCGATGATCCAGATAGATACCGTTTATCTCGAAAACAGTTGCTCCTAGAGACCTAAATGAGGTAGGTACACATTTTTGACGCAGCGGCAATTATAGTAACTTTTTTTTTTATTATGTAGTAGTCAAACTAAGGTTTTTTTACCGATAATTATTTTTATTTTTATAAACAATTTAAGGCTTAATTTTTGTCACATTGGATGATCCAGACCAGATATATCGTGCTCACCGCAAGATTTTTTCTGTGATGCTGCCTGTAACCAGCTATAGTAGCTTTTAAAAAAATATTTTTACAAGTTAAAAATGTTAAAATACAGTTAAAAGTAGCCATTATATGTGTACACATTTTTACTTTACTAAATTAAAAGGTCTTCTCAAGAAAAATTATTTAAAAATCGATTTTTTCGAGTCTTCTGACTTGATATAACCCCTTAAAAACTAGAGCAACCTCCAAACATTACGATTATCCTATTCTTAAAATAGTAAAAAGCTAAAATGAATTTAAATTGTTTAATTAAATGCTCAAGGAGACTGCAATTTTCGCAAGCAAAGGTACAGTATATTTTTTAATTCTTTGCTGAAAAGTTTTACTTGTTATTTAACTCCACTCTTGTGTAATTCTTTTTTTAAACTTCCTAATGATTGCAGTCCGAGAAAAATATGATCAAAAGTAAAAAAGTCTTTCTTTTTTGTTTTGTATACGCCTGATGGATTGATTCGATTTTGAATAAATGGTTTTAATTTTTTTTGGAATTCCAAAATTTGAACATGCGACATTAGAACGTACTGAAAAAAAAATAATGTGAATAAAATAAGGTTTATTTTTCAAGCAACATTTTGTTATTCAAAATCTCACAAACGAAACGGAAGAAAAATCTGAAATTGTACAATTATGTATAACTTGACATGTGCTTTAAAAATGCCCCCAAAGAAACATGGATAAAAAAGCATGGATAACGTCATATCTCAAATTTGGGACATCCGTATATTTTTTTCTTCAAACGTCAGTAAATCCGTCATTACTTGATTGTGTAGGCGACAGCGAAGTTTCATTTTTCCTCCACCAGATCTTTACTTTTCACTTTCCCACCGGTGCGGCGGAGAAAAAAGTGTTATCATAGGACACATAGATACAAACAGACAACAAAACAAGCGTCAACAACTAAATATTTATGAAACTAAAAACAAAGCTACATTTTTTATTCATTACTCAATTGAATACTAAATGTACTTACTCAATAACTGCTTATCAAGACAGAATTGAAACGCAATCGGAGACACAGTTTTAAAAAAATCATTATTGTTGACAGTGGCCATTGATAACTTTATGTTACATTACTATAGCAACTATTCACCAACACGGTCTAAGCCGCCTTGTGAACCCACTTATCTTTAATAATTATTACTATTTAAAAGAGATTATTTTGCATTAATTAGTCGACGTTTAAAAAAAAAACAGCATATTTTATTTGAAGGAATAGTATTACTTTTCCTCCAATATATAGGATAATAGCATATTCTTTAGCAGACACACAATAATAGCTATTATTCACGCAGAGCGAATAACATCCCTTTTATGCAGGTGGAAAACAATTCATGACTCTTAAATGATTATAGCTAAAATAGGTATAAATTTTTTGTTTTTAGTATTATTGAAGGAGTAACATTAAATAAATCAACTTTTTGACTTTTCAACAAGACAGCATTCTGGCCATTGTTTAATAGACAGCTGTGTGAGACCTGTGACTAGTGAAATCATTATTTACTAGTGAGTAGTGAAATTATTATAAATAATGGATATTATTATTATTTTTTTTTATTATCAAGTAAACTCATGTATAACAAACAAGTAATAGATCAGTCATGGATAAATATTTTTATAATTATCCTGTGTAAGGGCAAAGCCCCCTTGATTTTTCTTACATGCCATAAATGATTCCAAACAAACTAAAAATCGAAAAAATCAAACGAAGGCACGTAAAAATGGATAGGTAATAGATTGTTAAATATATTATTTTATCAGCATTACTTTTTAAACAATTTATTACACAAAAATGAGTTTATTTTTCGTAATAAAACTTTACATTGTAAATTTAAATTAAACCGTAATCAGTTTGTTGTGGCAATTAAAATTTGTTCTATCCAATAAGAACCACCTCGTTAGTAAATTCTATATAATATATATATATATATATATATATATATATATATATATATATATATATATATATATATATATATATATATATATATATATATATATATATATATATATATATATATATATATATATATAATTAAATGTATGTTCTATTTTTAGCAATTACTAGATATCCAGCCACGAAAATAAGAGCACCTCATGGAGTACTCCTTCTTCATAAAAACACTCCTTTTATGTCTGATATCGTCTTCTCATCAAGCGAGCTTGATATCGAGCACAGAAAACCTACTTTTAGCACTCATTTACAATACGAGCAATGAAATCAACAGGACTTTTCAACTTTTTAAGGGAAGGCAGGATTTTAACCAATGGTTTATTACAAGGGCATGGAAAACTAAAAGGATAGCAGGTAAGCTTAATTTGCACTAAGATTTTCTCGTTTTTTCAGAGTCGGACACAAAGGGTATTTTTGTAACAATTTTAAAAAAGTTTTTTTTTAATTTAATATACACTTAAAATTATCTCACCGGTTGTAAAAAATGTGTTTGTTCAAGCCCTGTATTAAATAATGGGGGTTGCTATCGATGACGTCATTCCTCCTACATGAATTGACTTGTATACTCTACTGGCAAGGCAAAAGCTTGCATGCCAATTTTAATGCAATAGAGTAGAATACATTTGATATGGCTCCAGATTGAAAAGAAAAGGACAACAATTTCCCCTGTTCCACTTCCAATACGACGTCGGACGACGGCGATTCGTTAGCAAATTGTTGGCTGAGACATGCAGGGGGATGCAGTACAAGCGTCCAGCTTTTTTTTGCATCGCTTAAAGTGATAGAAACATTGCATTATTCTAAGCGGATAATCGGCTCGGGTATTGCGAAGCTCAGCAGGGCAATGTATTCGAGCATTTGTTAAAATGAGAATGCTTTTGAGTTTTTTTTTCATTATAAGAATTACTATTTATTTTATTAATTTTTAAAAATGTTCATGAGTATGTTTTTTTAGAATAGCAGTTTTTATTTTATTTTTAGGCTTAGGTCTGATAAAAAATCAACAAGGTCTGTAATAAATACAACACTAATTAAGATGGCCGCATAAAAACGAAAATATCGTAAAAAATTTGCCGATCGCCGTATCGTCGCCCGCCGAATCGGCCGAATGCCTTGCCAGCGGTATTCCCCTCTTCTTGTTGGGCCGGTAGAAAGGGGATCAGCCACAGCACGTTTTCTCTCTGTCTTCATTTCACTCATGCCTTTTCCTATTAAACTGACATCTCCTTTTATCGCACTGAAAATCTATGCATGCAAGAAATTGGTTTGCCAGCCGTGTATATCAATTCTATGTGAAAAAATATGCAAAGCGAAATTAAACTTTAGGTAATTGTTTAGAATCGCTCCACCTATTTTTGGCAATTAAAAATTAAAATATTCAGTTATCGACAAAGTTTTTTTTTTCAAAATATTCTACTTTTAGGCGCATTGAAGAATATAACTGAATAAATATTCAATAGTTTGATTTTCTCAGAGTAAGTTCAATTTAAATGGCCTTTTTCAATTTATTTTTATAAAATATTTTTTTAATAAAAAACTTCTATTTTGTTTTCTTAATGTTTCTTGAAAATAGAACAATTTGGAAAAAAAATTAAAAATATCATTTTTCGATTTTTTACATTTTTTTAAAAATTTGCAAAATTTACATTTTTTTTGAGTTTTTAAATATTTTTATTTGTAAAGTTTACCAAAAATAAAATAATTAAAAAAAAAAAAATGTCAATTTTTTACTCTTTTTATTTTAATTCAAAAATTGATATTTATGTTTTTTTTTTAATTTAATTTCTTTACACGTAAAATATGAAATAAATTACTAGAAATTGCTAAACTTAAATGGATGCATTTTATAAACGAAAAACTTAAAAAAAATTATTTTTAAAATAAAAATTAACACAGAAATATTTTTTTTATTTTTCTTAAAAGATTCGTAAATGCGCCGTAAAATAGAACAAAATGGAAAAAACATGTCAATATTTCTATTTTTCGATTTTTTATAGCTAAAAGTCGGTAGAGCCGCATTTCTAAAAAATTACCAACCATTTTCGTTTTCCCAAAAATTTTCTTAAATTTTTAACGAATTTATCCACTACTTTATAAACGCATTGTATTTCTTGTCTAACAGCTTTCACAGGGCATCACGAAGGTCACTCTAGTGCATCCCATTACGGTCCATTCAAAAAAACCCTCGTCTTTCCACTTTCTTCGTAGTATTATCCTAATAAACTGCCTCTTACTTCTATTAAGACACAAAGGATATGTTAATACTCCAGCTTTAAGCCCTCGGGGACTGTTCAAGATAAAAAAAAACCGACCAGCTGTGGCTTACTATTAAAGTTCAGAACCTTAAGGAGGGGGTAACGTTAATTCGTGCAAAAAAAGGGACATTTTTGCGGTTTTTTTGAAGACACAGTTAAAATCTATTTATTAAAACTAATGCTACATTAAAGTGTAACATTCAAACGGCCGAGTGATGATCGCGTTGTTAAATTTAGCACTGGACTTAGCAATTGTTAAAAGTTAACAACGGTTTAGAATGTTTAACAAAATGTCAAATTTTGACAGGTTGCCTACTAAAATCATTAAATAACACTGACAATGACGTTTTGTTAAACATTCTAAACCGTAGTTAACTTTTAACAATTGCTAAGTCCAGTGCTAAGTTTAACAACGCGATCATCACTCGGCGAAGAATATTAAGTAAAATTTTTAAGAAGAAATATTAAAAAATGCGACAATTACGTATTTGGAAGCGCCTCGAAAAAAGGTTGAATTGCGGTGCCCCTTATAACTAGGAGCTGGATCATCTGAAATAATGATAGATAATCTCTTTTCCCAGGTAACGTAAAAAGGTTTTTTTTTGAAATTTCAATTTTTACTTTTTGGGAACACTTTAAAGTGAAAAACGCAGTCGGCTAATTTGTTACTAAAAAAAAAATATATTAACAGATTTGAAACAAAAACTCTCCAGCGTTACAGTAAATACGAAGTCAATCCGAACAACCGAATAAAAGACTCACATACCGGGACTGCTCAATTCACCAAAAAATCCCCAATAAAAATGACCCAACTGGACCCAACCTTATGATGGTTAGACCCCATATGAATATTTTCTCGCATGCACAGCCGCTTCTAGTCGGTCAAATAATGTTTCATGGACACAAAAATAAAAGAATATCAAAAAATGTCTGGCCCGCTGTAGGCACCTGAATTTGCATTGTCGGCTAAATTTATCAGTGCTGTGCTTGTGATGACTTGTCGATCAAAAATATAAGGAATTGAAATTGATTTATTCTTCGTTCTTTTGAATTTTAGCGAGTGTCTAAGAGTGTCGTATTTTTCTAAATTGTTTTGTTATTGTTAGCGTGGTTATTTCTGTTGTTACTGTTATCGTTATTAATATTTGTTGTTTTACTGTTGTCATTTAAATATTTTATCAAGATGGCGTTGTGGGGACCGTTTGATGTTTCTGATAATGAAACGGACAATGTAGAAGCCGATTTCATGACGGAGCCGTCGAAATTTTTAAATAAAGACTTACATGTTCAAGCACAGAAACTTATTTTAAATATTTACACTTGCTTAAAAAGTGAAAATCGTGGGGCATCACAAAACGAAATTTTAAAAAGGATTTGTGAGCTCACTAAACTTGCTCGTACTACAATTTAAACAGTTATTAGAGAAGGAGATACCATCGACCATTCCGTAAAGCGAAAAAGAGCTAACCAGAAGCTTAAAAAAGTTAATAATGGCGACAAAGAAGTTATACGCCGAATAGTTTATCAATTTTACGAAGAAAACAAAGTCCCAACATTAGAAATGATTCAGGATAAGTTTCGGGATTATTCAGATTATGAATATAAATCTTTGGACACCTTGCGTAATATTTTGCTAGATTGCGGCTTCAAGTACAAAAAATTAAACCAAAGGATGGTTATAATGGAATCGTCTCGTATCGTAGCATGGCGGCAAAAATATTTACGTAAAATTAAGGAATATCGCCAATCAAAAAGGGAGATAGTGTACCTGGACAAAACTTGGTTCGACACACATGATCTTGTTAAATATGGTTGGGTGGAAAATAGTAATAAGTGTACACTAAAGGGGCCCTGTTCACGCGGAAAACGAGTAATTATATTACACGCAGGCAGCAATAAAGGTTTTGTTCCTAACGCTTTATTATTGTCAGCTAAAAATATAAAGAATTCATCGGCTGACTACCATGAAGATATGACCGCCAGTCTATTCGAAAAGTGGTTTATTGAACAGTTGCTGCCGAATCTGTCTCCAAATTCTGTCATTGTTATGGACAATGCGTCTTATCATTCACGTTTAGACAACAAAGTTCCCAACAGCAACACAAAGAAGGATGATATTCTTACATTTATGGAAAGTAAAAACATGGAAATTCCTCAAAAGTCTACAAAAAAGGTGTTATTGGAAGCTATAAAAAAAGAGAACTTTAAAAAGGAATATGTTATCGACAAATTATGCCAAGCACATGGTCATACTATTTTACGTCTTCCCCCTTATTACTGCGTATTTCCCATCCCATAGAGATGATTTGGGCTGCAGTCAAGAACAAACTAAGGAAATATAATCAATCCCCAACTGACAGTGCTTTCGTACTAGAAAATATAAGGGCAGTTGTTAATGAAGTAAATAATGACAGTGGTATAGGGATGAAATGTGTTCAGCATGTCATAGTGAAAGAAAATTAATATTGTATTTTACCGGCCATTGACCCCATTATTATAAACCCAAATTCTGATTCAAGCTCTGAAAATTCGGATAGTGAATTTTGACTTTTCATCAATTATAGGCAATAAAATAAAATCATAAACGGGCGAGTGTTTTCTTATATATTCTTATATTATATAATACCTACTAATTAAACAAAATCTGTCCGCGTAACAATAAATAATGAGAATAAATTTTCATTATTTTATGTTAAATGCTGCACGCCCATGCCTTATAAAGAAAATGCCGCCTCTAACCGGCGTTTCAGTTTTTATGCTGTTCGGATTGACTTCGTATAGACTTTACCTCGTAAATTATGTACCGAAATGGTGTTCAAAATTTTCAAGGGATCGGTGCAGTAGTTTTGAAGTTATAAGGGGCACCGATTTTAAAAGCGTGAGTTGTAGGAAAAACGCTTTAAAGTTTTAAGCACTAAAAAATGTGTTTTAAACGTTCATAAGCGAGTTTTACCGGCTTACCTTACTTACCGCTGTATTTTCGTTAGTTTTGCTCCGATCCCACTCAAATATTCTTAGAAGGTTCTCCATTCAGAAAATAAAATTTAAAAAAATGCAAAAAAGAGTTTAAAAACGTTACTTTCCATAAAGAAGAGATCTTTTCATCCACGCGATGACATTTTTGCAAAAATTGTATCCCATTAACCTTCTGAATAACTAAGCACAATAAAATCAGACGCTACTTGCTAGATTATGTCTGTGATTATTACATTCCTTACGCAACAAAAACGCATTGGGTTTAAGTTCATTACTATTAATTTGGGCCAAATAATGAATAAAAAATAAATATAACAGGTTTGTATGTACCATATGCTATTGGATTAAATGTCAAATACACAGTAAAAATATTAAAAAAAAAAACAAATTATTTTAATTTATCTAGAAGAATTTAACCAATTAAAAGAAAAATTTTAATGGCAATAAAAACTTTAAAATAATATTTGTTAACATTATCTTTTTCGACTATCGCTCATTTACGAGTATAATTAACGTACATTAAATCATCCATCAATAACACTCATTTCTTGAAGGCATAATTTTTATATAATAAACTATTTTAATATAGGCAACTTAATATACACAAAAAAAAGTTTTAATTTGAAACTTTGTGCTTAAGATAACCTTGTTATTTGAATATTAACATATTTGCCAGGTTTGTTGCCTAAAACCAAAATACTTACCAAAAAAAAAAAATCAATAAAAATTATGATTTTTAAAAATAAGTAAACAATCGCCAAAAAAAAATTGTACCTAACTTGGGCAATAATTTTGCACATTGATTTCTTGCACTCGCATCGCACAATAAGGGCTGCTTATTATCGCGGATTTTACTTAGCCAACCTCCCTATAACCCCGACTTATCGCCCTGCGATTTCCATCTTTTGTGCCTCAAAAAAAACAACACTAGAAGGACGGTAGGTGTCTCTATGCGCAATGTTCTCCTGACACAACTTTCTTCATTTTATGATGCCGGGTATCAAAAAACAAAGAATCCAGTGGAAAAAATGCATCTCACAAGCAGAAAATGGAATTGTGGAAAAATTATTTTTGCTTAATTTTTTTTTTTGTATATTTTGGGACAGTCCATGAAGTATTTTCGTCAATATCATGACGAATATGCACTTGAGTTTTAAATTATAAGTTTTAAATAACCCTATAATAGTATGACACCCTTTTAACGTATTCATTGTTTTTATTTTGCTAGACGACGAATACGACTTCATTATAGTTGGTTCTGGATCAGCCGGAGCAGTAATTGCCAACAGACTGTCGGAAATTAAGAAGTGGAAAGTATTACTTTTAGAATGCGGTATTCAACAGACAGAGCTCATGGACGTACCAGTGGTAAGCTTTGGAAATATTTGCATTAAAACATTTCTTATCCACTGGCGTAGGTAAAGGGGGTAATTACCTCTCCCCCTCCAAGAATGCTTAAAAATATTTTAAGGATGCAAATATTTATTTGCAATATCCTATAACACAAATTTAATACTAAAAGGATTTGAAAAAAACCGAAATAATTAATCTCCTCTATAATATTCTTTTGAAATAAAATGTTTATTCCTTTTTCCAATTATATTTATTGTTTTAATGCTGCAATAGCCGATATATAATCGCGTCTTGTTTTGTCTAGCGCCATAGCAAGCTAACAAAGCTTTGGCGGCGATATAGATTTGCGAAACATATGGGCTTTGATGCAGATAATAACAATGAGCGAATAGTATTAAAAAAATATTGGAAATTTATTAAGTAGGTCCAATAATTAAGAACAAATTTGTTAAGCAGTATAGTTATTTAACACACGTAGGTTAAACTCGAGTTTTAAAATTAAAACCTTTTTCCTAATGTAAACGTGATATATGTATAGGATTGACAGGTACGAAGATTTTTTTTTGCTATAGTAAATACTAATAATTCTTAATATTTTTAAAATATATAAGCGTGGCAGTCTAAAATTTGTAAAAACCAAATCCAAATGGAGTAAAAAAATTCTAGAAAATTTACACATTTTTATTATTTTGTTGATCGAAGTTTAAGCGTATGTTGTATTTGGTATATTGGTATATATATATATATATATATATATATATATATATATATATATATATATATATATATATATATATATATATATATATATATATATATATATATATATATATATATATATATATATATATATATATATATATAAATTTTAATTTTATATATATATATATATATATATATATATATATATATATATATATATATATAGTTATTTCATATTATATAGGTCTAGCTAACTTTTTTATTTTTTAAGTTAGGAATATAAAATTTGGCATGTCGATATATGACCCAAAAATGCATTTAATGACGTGTTCAATTGTTTCTGACGATTTCCGGTTTCACTGGTAATGACCTTAACTTTTGAATTTTAAATGGAACACCCTGTAATTTTTTTACCTATTCGATAGAAAATGTCATTATAAATACAATGACATCCCATATGTCAACTTTTGACATTTTCCTTTTAAAATATTTAATTTTTTAAAATTCAATCTAGAGTGCTATGACGTCGTTAAAACAACCAATTGCAAGTCAAGGAGGCGTGAAAAAATAGTTTTAACTATCTGACGTAGTTCATGTCTTTTCCAGAAAGGTAAGAAGATTCCAAAATTGTATTTCTAGACATAACTCAATTTTTAAATGGAACGATGGTGGCTCGTTGGCATATTTGAAAAGAGCATTTCTTTCTGAATAATTTGATACCCCACACTTGATATTTTAAGTTAAATCAACACTAAAAAAGCAAAAAAATAGGCAAAGTAGTTGTTGCTTATAAAACTATTAAAACATCCGGGCCGTGGCATTCGATTAAAAGAGTCACATGCATTTCGGCAATTTTGTTAGGTAGGCCTGGAAATAAACAAAAACGTTGATGTTTAACAATGATGTTACATAATATATTTAATAAATAATTGCGAGTTAGTTATTTAAATTTATTGTTGTGCCTATTAATAAGGCATTTTAATTTAAATACCTATAAATATAATAGTTAATAATAATAATAATAATAATAATAATAATAAAATAATAATAAAATAAATACTATTTCCGTAAGCAACAATTAATATGCCTATTTTTTTGCTGTTTTAGTGTTGATTTAACTTAAAATATTAAGTGTGGGGTATCAAATTATTTAGAAAGAAATGCTCTTTTCAAATATGCCAACGAGCCACCATCGTTCCATTTAAAAAAATTGAGTTATGTCTAGAAATACAATTTTGGAATCTTCTTACCTTTCTGAAAAAGACAAAAAATACGTCAGATAATAAAAACTATTTTTTTACGCCTCCCTGACTTAAAATTGGTTGTTTTAACGACGTCATCGCACTCTAGATTGAATTTTAAAAATTAAATAT
>JAHBCN010008844.1:0-37261 GCA_019359885.1 Listronotus oregonensis | reverse complement strand
CAAATTTCAACGGGGGTTAAGGTTGTTTAAATGACACTCTACTGCAAGATAAATAATAATAATTTTTGTCACAAAAAATTAGATTTATTTTTAATAGAGTTCATTTTAATGTTTTTACACCTACTATTTGCTCCAGTTATATCTATTTTAATGAATGGGACTTTTCATTGCATTTAACATAGGCTTTAAATTTAAAAAACCAATGAATTTCAATAATTTCTTATGTTGTTTAAAACTTTTTTGATAATGTTTAAATAAGATCACAATTTACTTCAATGATTCTTATGTTTAAACCAATTTTGAGATATGCACAAATAAAATAAATATTCATTTATTTACACAAATGTCTTCAGGTATTGAAAATAAGTACCCATTGACTCAATGTGTATCCCATTCATACTATAAAAACCCGGTGTGTCCCTTAGACCCAATACTTTAAGAGGTCAAAATTTAGGATAGGAACTTGGGCCTTATTTTATGTAAGGTGTTTGGTGGGATTATATTTCACTGTGGTGTAATAGCTAAAAGAAAAATAAATTTTTTTTTATTAATTTTAAAGTCTTTAAAATTTTTGGGGAATAAACTTGCCGTAAGTCCAAAAAAATTGGCCAGATATAAACCTTAAATGGGCCCGCAATTCAAAAGGGTTGCTAGGCCAAATTTTCCATTCCCAATTTTCAGAATTTTTTAAAAAACCCTAAAAAAGGAGTTTCGAAAATGCCCATTTTGCTTCAAAAAATTTGGATTTTAAAACTGTTTTTCCCCCCCCCAAAGCCCTCCATTGTTTTGGAACTATTAAAGTCCCAAAGAAGATTTTCCCTTTTTTTAAAACTTGATTTTCAAAACTTGTAAGACAAGGATTTCAACAGCTATCCCACCCGTCGACAAATCCCAGGCTGCGGAAAACTTTTTTTCGTACCGACGTTATTTTTATTCCCATTTACATAACCACCAAATACCCCCCAATTAAATTCAGTAGGGGCAATTTAAACAGGTTTTAAAAAATTTTAAATAGCCGCCTATGTTTCCCGGTACTTATGGCAACTAGTGCCCCCATGATATTAGCAGCAATTTATTGAGGATTATTTAATTTTTAAATGAAAAAAAGCAAAAAGGTTTTAAAAATTTTTTAGTGTTTTTTTCAAATTTTTGAAAAAACAGAAGTTATAAAATTAATTATTTTTTAAAAAAATATATTAAAAAGCTTGGAAATGTGCAGATAAAAATAGGTTTTTTAATTATTTTTTAATTTGGTCCCCTTTTTTAAAAAATTTTTTTTTTTTTAAAAAATTCCAATAAGACTGGGGGTGGGGCCCCGGAACAAAAAAAAAATTTAAATTTTAAGGGGCAATTAGGCCCCCCTGTCCAAAAAATAAGATAACTTTTTAAAGAGACCAATCTGACAAGCCCTCGTGCCAAGTTTCAAAAAATTTTAATAAGCGAATCTTGAATTATTCATTTAAATATAATTGCAAAATTACCAAATTTTCGGTTCAGGTAAAACCAAACAGACACCAGTAAAATGAATATTGTCCCTTACATGAGAAAAAGTGTCAATAAATCAGTGACAGTCGGTATTTGAAAAAAATATAAATTATTCAATCGATGAAAAAGTATCCATAATTAAGTGGCATTATGCGAAAAACAGTTTTAGAGCAGTATCTGAAATGTTTTCAGTTTATTTCCCCACCAAGCCCATTCCGTCCATTTCAACTATTAAACGTATTGTCAGTAAGTTCGAGTCCAAAGGTACCGTAATAAATAATTGTAAATGTTTAACTCAGGATATCGAAAATAGAGCCGAAGAAAGAGAGAACAGAGATCTTAAAATTTTACTGAGTGTGGAGGAAAATAAAATGGTTAGTACGAGGGCTTATGGGCAAGAGGTAAATAAACACCATACAACGGTATTACGCACTTTGAAAAAACACAAATACTATTCGTATAAACTCGAAAAATATCAAGAGCTGTAGGAAGGAGATAAAGAGCGAAGAATGGCATTTTTTTTGAAATGATGGAAAGAGCAAATAACGATGGGAATTTTTTAAGAAATATTTGTTTTACCCATGAATGTATGTTCACCCTCGACAATAAACCAAATGTTTAGAATTGCCGGTATTGGAGCCAAGAAAATAAACATCGCTTTGTTCATACTCGGACACAATATCCCCAAAAAACAAATGTATTCGTGAGAATTATCGGACACCATATCATTTGACCCTTTTTTATGGACTATAACCTGACAGCAGAAACCTATTTGGACTTATTTTAAAATCAAATTGGACCCGCCTTGGAAGAAGTTGTTCGGGAAGATTAAATGATCTTGTACCAAATGGATGGTTGCCCCGCCCATAATGCCCGTATGGTTAGAGAGTACCTGGAAAATACTTTTAACGGCAATATTATTGGTCCACGGTACCGGATTCTTTGGCCAGCCAGGTCACCTGATCTTTTATCAAATGACTTCTTTCTGTGGGGTCACTTAAAAAGTGTCATTTATAAAAGTGTAAAATTTGAGGTACTAAACCAGCTACAAAACGCTATTTCGTTAGAAGCTTTATTTGATATTCTAAAGAAACTGTATTTAACTATAAATTTCCACCAACTCATGACAAAAGATTTAACAAAATCATATTTCTTTGTATTAACAAAATCGTATTTCTTTGTATTACATGAAAAACATACAGAAAATAACCGATAATTGCCCTAATGAATATACATAAGTACATTTAAACATTTTCAAAGATTTTTCCATTGTTTATTTATTTACCGGAAGAAACAAATTATTAAATAAATTATTGCGCTTTGTATTAGTAAATGATGTGATAGTAAATTTCCAATTAGAAAAGATTAAGATAAAAATTGGATCATTTAATCATTTGATTTGATAAAAAATATTATGTTATTATAAATTTATAATTGTTGTAATATCATTTACTGGTAATTATTTATAATTTTCCGGGTAAATTACTACAATTAAAATAATATCAAAAATAAAAAGGTTATATCAATAAATGCGATTTGTTTTCGATTCTTCAGTAACTACGGTAAACCTTCTGTACCCCATAATGGAACCACTAATCAAGAAGTTTTTTTTAACTCAGCGTAATTTAAGGTCTTTGGACTTTTTAGAACCTCTGCAGGCAGCAGTGGAGAGGTTAGTTGTGGTTAGGTAGTTTTTCGATTGACTCATCTCAACATGAAGAATGGTTTTTGAACATTCTCAGAAAAGCCCGGCCAAAGAAAGCTTTTATGGGACCTGTACGGATTGTTTACTTAGGATATTTTATGGGTTTTACCGGAGATTTATGACTGGTTTTTTGTTAGTTTAAATATGAATAAATACACTTTGCTTTATGTTGCTCCAATAGAAGCTGCTATATGGGAAAAATGTCTAATCCTTGTATGAGTATAAAAGAGGGATTGGTTCCCTACAGCTTGTCGATAAGTTCCTGTAACAGTAGGGTAATTAATAGACAACATATCTTCATTGGGTGTAATGTAGAATATTAAAAATGAGATACGCTATTACCCCAAGATGTGAACAGAATTCCAAGCAATGGGAACAGTGTTAAAAGCAGAGCCTGATTTGGGATACAAAGAAAGAATACAGATTAAAAGAAGTAGAGAGGGGCCCATACTAGAGAGACCGTGATAAATTCACGATTCCGGCTGAAAGAAAGTGCATTTTATGTTTTTTTCACCCGCAAAACACGAATGTACTGGCCAAATTGGCCAACTCTGGTCATTTAATTGTTATAAACAAAATGTTATTTGTTTACATCTAACGCTGAACTGGCTCGACTGGGTTGAAGCTAAGCGATACGCTTTGGCCAATTAATAGTTATTTTCATTATTTTAAAAATTTGGAAAAATTACATCAAAAATGCCTGCGAGATAGCAACCCAGGTGGCTGTTCAGTTCTTCGAAGACTGAACATGACCATAATTGTATCTTTTCCATTAAAAAAAATGTGTTTCTTGTTAGTTGAGGCAATGATGCACTCAACCTCGGAATTTTTTGCACTAAGACGGATCGGAACGCGGTTTTTTTGTATTCGCTTCAAAATTTTTTTGTAAAAAATGTACCTACTTTGTGACTTATACAAACTGCAAATTGCATTGCTGCTGCCAAAAAAAGCATTAAAAAATGCATTTTTGACACGGCTTTTGGAAGATTTAATATCTTTGTAAAAGAGGAAACTAATGCTCTACTAGAGAAAAAGCAAGTTGCCAAGGCTAGTAGGATACTCAATATTAATCCATTCCTAGATGCTGATGGGATTCTTCGTGTCGGGGGAAGACTGCAGAAATCGCATCTGTCATTTAACTCCAAACACTCAAACACCCCGCGATTTTGCATTCTCATAGTCACCTTAGCAAATTGGTTATTAATGATGCTCATTGGAAAACCCATACACGGCGGAAACCAGCTAACATTAGCATATATTCGGCAAATGTACTGGATCGTCAATGGGAAAAAAACAGTCAAAACTAAGATTGGAAAATGCATAAAGTGTATTCGATTCAAGGCCCAGACAGCCGAGCAATTAATGGGACAACTTCCGACAACACGAGTTACACCATCACAACCATTTTCCCAGTTTGGAGTTGACTACGCTGGACCATTACAAATCAGGACGTCCAAGGGCAGAGGCAATAAAAGATACGAAGGTCCACATTGTCTTTTGACAAAAGTTCATTGGGCTTTGGTCTCTTTTTCTTAGAAAAAAAAAACTCAAAAGGGATGCCTGATTTGTTCGTTTTATACTTTTTAAAAGCGACACTTTTTTCTGTATTATAACAATTGCGCAACGCGAAAAGACAAAATAGACTAGACTAGCTTGGTTTGGTGCGCGCCGCAAAAGCGCGGGCAGTGGCGGCGTGGTCAGTGCCCATTCCCCCGCTCCCCGCACTGCGGCGGACTAAGCAACTATCGTTTTCTACAATCGGCGCGGTGCATGAAATTGTTTTCTGTTGGACAAGTAAAATGAATATGAATGGGGGGGGTCCGGACCCCAAACCCCCCTTACATACGTCCGTGACTGGCCTAAATCGGGTTCTCGGAGGTTTTCGAGGTCGCTGATCACGATGTTCAAATTGACCCACAGCCGACCTGGAGCTCATGCCGATGAACGTCATCTCCGTGGGACTCTCCCAAAATTCACGCGGGGAAGGAGAGAAACTCGACGCCCGGAGGTTTTTTGGGTCGCTGAATTCAAATATGGCATCGGCGAACACTTTCCGGACACCTGGTGCATCGAAACCTGGACGCGGACGTCATCCCCGAGATTATTCCTAACAAGATCGGCAAAAACAGCCCGAAAATTATTGTAGGGGCATTTTTGGGGCGCTTAATCCAAATTTCACGTCAAAAACGCCTCTACAATGATTTTCAAGTTGTTTTTGGCGATCTTGTCAGGAAAATTCTCGGGGATGTCGTCCACGTCCAGGTTACGGTGCACCAGGTGTCCTGGGAGTGTTCGCCGATGCCATATTTAAATTTAGCGACACAAAAAACCCCCGGGCGTCGAGTTTCTTTCCTTCCCGCGTGAATTTTGGGAGAGTCCCACGGAGATGACGTTCATCGGCGTTCCTGAGCTCCAAGTCGGCTGTGGGTCAATTTGAATCATAATCGTGATCAGCGACCTCAAAAACCCCCGAGAACCCGATTTGGGCCAGTTCTAACTTATATTTACAAAGTTATTAAATCTTCCAAAAGCCGCCTCAAAATGCATTTTTGGCTGTAGCAATGCAATTTGCGGTTTGTATAAGTCACAAACTAGGTACATTTTTTACAAAAAATTTTTGAAAGCGAATGCAAAAAACCGCATTTCGATCCGTCATAGTGCAAAAGATTCCGAACTTTTGGCTTTTTTAGTGCTTCATTGCCTCGACTATGTATATTTTTTCCATAGAATTCTACCGGAACTAACCAAAACACTGATAGTAATTTAAACTAAAACAAAATAGATATGACATAAAATTAATATTTTTAATGGGACACCTTATTTATTGATTCGTTTCAAAAGCGTCTTATTTTTCTCGATAGGTTTCAATAACAAGAAATTCCTATTAATTTTTAGTAACAACAGGATTACTTTAATTTATATGCGAAATTTGCGATTTTATTATCATATCTCTTTTGTTTCAATTCAAATTATTTTCTAAAGAATTTTTTAAGATTCAACGAAAAAAAAACACTTGGAAAGCTATAAATATGGCCCTGATCAGTCTTCGTTGCATAACCCCAGACACCTATATTTTTTTTCAGACACCCTATATTTTCAATCTTAAATATTTTTAAGAAATTTTACTAAGCTTCCTGTATATACCGGTTAAGTGTTACAAATGCTCGAAAAAGTTAAAAAACAGGAATTTAAAATACATATGTAAATAATAAATAAATCAATTAAGATTATTTTATACCGCACGCAAGAGAAGGTAACATAATTTTATTATTATTTTTTCGCCGGAACAGACGCAAACTGATCTAAAAAGTGCGAAACATCCATCCCATTCAAACTTTACTTAAGAACTCGACTGCACGACTGAAATTAATCAGTTCGAAATAAATTTTTGAAGCAATTACAAGCTTTTTTTTAAGCAAGTTTACGTAAAATTTAAAAATAATTAACAAAAATTATAGTGTTATGTGATAAACTTGAATCTAAATAAATGGTGACATATGATATTTATTCCCGATTTATAGGAGGCTGGATAAAACCGTTTTAAATTAAAGGTAAGTTGCTAATAATTTTAATAGGATATAACCAAAAAAATATTCATATTTCTTATAACATACTAATATTTAGGCAGGTTATTCTTGAGTCCATTTTGAGACATACATAACCTTTGAATTATAGGGTGCTAAGGTTTAAAAATACATATTTTTTTATAACTCTTAACTTTATAACTTTATTTCTGCCAGTGGCGTTCGTGCGGGATTTGCACTAAATTATTTTAAAGAGAAAAGTGATATCACACTGCTCATTCTTAAAGTAAAAATTATTTTGGAAATCTTTATTCCTATTTGAGCAAATTTAGTATCTTGTTTTTTTTTTCGTTTGGCGTACGCTTTTCGCATAAAATAAAAATTTCTATAATTTCCCTCTCAGTAGACGCGATATCAATTTTTGTTACTTTAAACAATAATTTTTTAATTCAAAAGAATAATTTTTAAATGGTAAAATTATGATATTAAAGTAATCTAAATACATACTGGAACCGCTAACACAGAATTACCCGAACGCACCAAGAAATACAGGGTGAGTCAACGATAGAGTAAAGTTCATTATTTCATTGGTTTCAAAAGTTATGAGAAAATAGTAAATACAAAAGATGTAAAGATTCTTAGGATGCACAATTTAAAATTATTTTAAAGTATACAGGGTGGCTCAAAAAAGCGTGACGAATAAAACATACATTTTTTTAAATGAAACACTCTATTTTTAAATTTTGTTTTGAATTCCTTTTAAAATTCTTCAACTTTTTTATTAATAATAATGCATACCTAAAGTTAATATTTCAATTTTTTAATAAAATAATTTTCACACTTGCAAAAAAATTACGATAGCGCCATTATTTTTGAAGGTAGATCACTCATATTTGATATTAGCGTTATTCGAAGATGACGTAAAAGATATATGCAACGGAATTTTAATTAGATGCTACAAAATAAACGAATATATTTGGATCACTTAAATTGAAAAATCTCAATTTTTTTAAATGGCGCACCATATATATTATTTTTTTCTGAAAGATCTACAAACCCCCAATTTATTAAGTTATGTCATATACCTATTTTTAATACTTTGCGATTTATTTTAACTTTTCCAATATTTACTCTTCTTTCTGTCTAAGACTATTGCTATAACATTAGTTGGCCATTTTTAAATTTTAAATTCACAGAAAAAGTAAATAATAATAAATACCTATTACTACAAATTAACTTATTTTTAATTATTATTATGGCGCAATAAATGTTCAAAAATATGCCCTTCTACTTGGATACACATGTTTAGTCTTTTCGTATATTTTCTTGGACGTTCCTTAGCATAAACGGTGTTATTCTCCTGCACCGTCCCGAATCCTATTTTCCATATCTTCTGGTGTTGTAGGGATTCACATAACACGATCTTTAACATATCCCCACAAAAAGAAATCTAGTGGTGTTAAGTCACATGATCGAGGGGGCCATCCAATGAATCCACCTCTACCGATCCATTTCTGTGGGTAATGATTATTTAAAAATTCTCGAACTTCTCGATGGTAATGCGAGGAGCTCCATCTTGCTGAAACCACATTTGTTGGATCTCAATGTTATCAAATTCTTGAAGAAGTTGAGGTAAATCATTCTGCAAAAAGTTTAAATATCTAGGCCCGTTAACTGTTTCGCGAAAAAAATATGGTCCAATAACATTAAAGTGTTTTATTCCACACCACACATTAAGTGACCAATGGTTTTGGTTTTGCACTTCCCGTACCCAGACTGGATTAACTGTTGAATAATAGTGCATGTTGCACCATTACTGCGAAAAGTAGCTTCATCGGAAAACATTATTTTAGACAAAAAATTTGGATCGGCCTCTATTGCTTCATTTATAACGGTGCAGAAGTTTACCCTTTGTTCAAAATCGCGGTCTAGAAGTTCTTGGTGTAGTTCCATGTGGAAGGGATGATATTTGTGTTTTCTAGTGGTGCGGTTAACGGTAGATTGGGATGTATCACATAAGCTAGCTACTTGACGGCTACTGACCTGGGGATTATCTTGAACTTGAAGTAAAATTCCAATTCTTTTCTCATTGGTAGCATTCCGGTTTACCACTTTCCGTTTTCATATTCAATACTACCACTAGCATTAAACCGTTCCATTAAACACTGAAGAGATTGCCTAGTCGGTACACGTCTATTAGGGTACTTCGCCTTGTAAAGTCTTACTGCCAACAAAGAATTTCTTTGCGCCTCACCCAGTATATAAATCATATCAATTAATTCAGCTTTAGGAAAATCCATACTTATTTTTTTTTTAATTTACTGACACCACAATAAATTTTATGAATTTATTTACTCAGATGTCAGGTTAAAATTTGACAATGTCATTTTGTCATGGCCAACTAATGTTATAGCAATAGTCTTAGACAGAAAGAAGGGTAAATATTGGAAAAGTTAAAATAAATCGCAAAGTATTAAAAATAGGTATATGACATATATGAAGTTGTGGGTTTTTGTAAGATCTTTCAGAAAAAATATAATATATATGGTGCGCCATTTAAATAAATCGAGATTTTTCAATTTAAAATGATCCAAATATATTCGTTTATTTTGAACACCCTGTAGCATCTAATTAAAATTCCGTTGCATATATCTTTTACGTCATCTTCGAATAACGCTAATATCAAATATGAGTGATCTACCTTCAAAAATAATGGCGCTATCGTAATTTTTTTGCAATATTGGAAAAACTATTAGGTTTAGATATGCATTATTATTAATAAAAAAGTTGAAGAATTTTAAAAGGAATTCAAAACAAAATTTAAAAATAGGGTGTTTCATTTAAAAAAATGTATGTTTTATTCGTCACGCTTTTTTGAGCCACCCTGTATACTTTAAAATAATTTTAAATTGTGCATCCTAAGAATCTTTACATCTTTTGTATTTCTATTTTCTCATAACTTTTGAAACCAATGAAATAATGAACTTTACTCTATCGTTGACTCACCCTGTACATTATTCCAGATAAATCTGAACCTACTAAAGGATTTTTTAATCCCTAATAATACTCAAATGCATGGCAACGTGCAACGGATAATTTTCTGTAAATGGACACAAGATAACCTTCTTAAATATCTGCATGTTAATTAGAAACACACTGTATATTTTAAAGTCAATCTGTACGAATGGACCAGATTTTTGATAACAAATTTTTCAATTGATAGAAAACCTTTTTTTATCTAAAAACTTCCAATAAAAATATTTCTGCAAACACTTCAGTTTTAAAATACAGGACGTTTCATTTTAAGTCATCATAACAGTGTTTTCCAAATGTAATCGAAATTTTAAAAGTTAAATTTATAAAAAAATCTTTATTACTTACTTAAGTTTAAGTAATAAATAAGATACATTTATTTATTTTTTTATTATTTTTATCAAGAATTTAAATTTTTAAATTTTTTTAGAGTTTTCAAAAACTAAATTAAAAATTAATTTTCCAAACCAATTTAGTTTGACAGTAAAAGGCTGAATTTGGCAAAAAAAAACTAACTAACTAATTTGCCGCTTGACAAAGGGGTATATTTCTAGTTATAGACAGAACAACACAAAAAAATGTTTTGAACGTAAATATCAATATTTTTTAAAAAACAAATTTAAATATTTTTAAATCGATTTTTGCTTTATTACGGGAACAAAACAATATTATTTAGGTTTTGCTTTAACTTTTATTGTGTCGGAATTTTTTTACTAAAAACTAAAAAAACTGATTATTGTTTTTATTTTTTAATTTAAAATCGCCGTTCTCAAAAAAAATGCACCAAAACTCACAATAGAGGGTGTCATCTGTATGACTCCTGTATGCTTGGGGGGCCAGTGTGACCGAGGCGCCTCACTTTTAAAAACAAAATAAATTATTTTGGAAAATAATTATCAATATGTTTTAAAAAAAGTAACAAACCTCAGACTTTGACAGAATTTCGACTTTTTTAGCGACTTGGCATTTCAGATATTAATTAGTACCTTGTTCTCTTTTCTAATTTAAAAAGAAAATTTATGATATGAACTAAATCTATTCTGCCTGTTGCTACTAAAAATAAACAAGCTATTAATTTTATTAAAAGGCATCGCACAAAATGAAACTCATTTTAAAAACGAACCAATAATAAGGTGTCCCATTAAGTAAATGTTAATTTCATGCAGCATATTTTTTCTTAAGTATTTTTTTAGATTTCGCGGGAAAAAATACACAAGATAACTATTTCAATGTTTTTCTAAATACGAGCAAATACAGAAAAATGGCCCTATTCAGACCTCCTTGATGACCCCGTACAATAAAACATTAGCTTAATCAAATGCAAAAAATGTCCAGTAATTTGCAAAAATTACGTATCTAAAGCTTAAAAATAATTTAAAGTATGTTTTGAATTTCATTATAATATTTAGAAAAAAAATTGTGTAAAAAAAATCCGGATAAATTGTGTGTACAATATTAATGGCAAACTCTGTATAAATCGTTTGTCTTAAATGATTTCCGTTAGCATCTTCTACATCAAATATTTTTACCTATGCTAGTCAAAAACAGTTTTAATATCAACTAATAAATAATCAATTAAAATTATTATAAACCCGCAGAAAACCGGTGGGAATATAATATATTATTGTTTTTTTCCAAACAAGCATTAAACGAAGACGCTTCTTTTTGACGCATTCCTCCTTTTTGCAAAGATCTTGATTAAAAACAATCAGTTTATTATATAATTTAGTAGCGATCAGTAGTCAAATTGTTTAAAGCAATTTAACATCAAAATATCATAAAAGTTAAATTTTATATATTAAAGTGAATAAAGGGTGACGGATAAAAGATTAATTCTACTTTGGACTCATTGAAGACCTATTATTAAATAAAAATATTACAGATTGAAGGTAAGTTACATTTTATTTTATAAAAAAAATAAGTCAGAACAGCGAAGTTACGCAAACTCGGGCGAGGTTAGTAGTCTGATGAGTGACCATGGGCAAAGACCGCGTGCTGCCTATACGTCCTCGTTGAATATTACCCAGACTTTTAGTGGGTAATTTAAAGAATAATCGTTATTTTTAATTAAACTCAGTGATAGTATGCTAAATGTATAATTAAAGATTAGATCAAAAAGACCAGTAGCTATATATCTATGTGTTTAGAGTCCAAGATCCGAACTGAAGACGAACTTCACCCATCTGCCAGACGGATGAAAATATTTTTTTATTAAATATAATATGTAAAAAAAAGGTATCGCGAATGAGTTAACTAAAAAATTATGGTCAAAAAGAGGTGATAAAAAAAAAAAGTCGCAAAGCGGTCCATTCCGGGAATCATTTAATTTAAGGAATGGGGAAATACTTTTGCCTCCCATGGAGTGTTGTGTAACAAACTTTTTTTTTGGTTGGAAGCAAATGGACATTTTATTTCGTAAATTAGATAAATAATACAAAAATGAATAAATATATACCCACATATATATATATATATATATATATATATATATATATATATATATATATATATATATATATATATATATATATATATATATATATATATATATATATAAATTCTTTCATTTAAAACGAAACCCCCCTAAAAAATCTTAAAAAAAAAACACTCACCAAAAAAACAAAGAAACATGTCGATTTAGATATATAGGGGAAGTTTAATTTGTATTTGATAAAATTTTATCGGTCCCCCCTAACCCCCATTTAAACCCTCCACTTTGATATGCCAAATGGCAACCCCATAGTGTGAACATCATTGTAAGCGGCATGAAATTTGCTATCCAAAAATTACTAAAACTTTAAATCGATGGATGTGAAGCGCCAAAGTAAAAATGTGTGTTAATTAGTTTATCGTGTTCAAATAATTTATTTTATCAAATGCTCAAAATGTGCGCCGTTATTGGCGAGACAATAATAAAGTCTGTTTTAAATTTTGGAACGTTGGCGAAAGTTTGTCTGGTAATACCTCTGCATTCTAGTGTAATTCTACATTTAAGTTCTTGAATATTTGCAGGTGGCGTTTTTACCTTTACTTTTTAAAAACCCCGGAAGGGAAAAAGTCTAGGGAGTTAAATCTGGAGACCGAGCTGGCCATTGGTGGCACCTCGTCTGCCAAAAGCCATGTCCAAACTGTTCATTGAGCCACTCCCCGAACCCCTAAAGCATAGTGGGGGGGGGCTCCATCTTTTGGAAATGCAAATTATTTTCACTGAGTTCCATAACCTTTTCCATCCACCTGATTTTTAAAAGATTGGACGATAGAAGGGTATATCCAATTTTCAAAGGTTCAACACAGTTCCCGTTAAATTTTCTTCCAGAAAGAATGGCCCGATAATTTCGTTTCCATAAATACCTGCCCAAACGTTGATCTTCTCGGAAATTGGTATGTCCTTCCTGAAATATGTGCGGTTTTTTCTTATCCCCATATCTGCAGTTATGTCTTTTTAAGAATTCCATTTAAGAAAAAAAGTTGATTCGTCAGAAAAGCAGATATTTTTGATCAAATGAGGGTCTTCGTCAATTCGCTGGCAAATTGATTCGCAAAATTCTATTCTTCTATCATAATCGTCTTCGTTGAGTTCATGAAGAATTTGTATTTTGTATGGAAAAAACTTATTCTTTTTCAAAATTTTGTGCACGGAACCCGTAGAAATATTGGCAGCTTAGAAACTTTTGGAATAGACAACGTCGGATCTATTGCGAACTGTCCTAGTACCTCAATCTGGCGTGCTTCGTCTAAAACCCTTTCATTGGGATTTTTTCTTGTTGCTAAGATCCAGTTTCTTCAAACTTACGCACCAATTCCTTACATATTTTGCCCCCGTTTTTATTTTGATGCCTCTCATTGAATACTCTGGCGGTTCTACGCGCATCGATCTTCACCCCCAAAAGGAAATTATTTCTATTCTCTCTGCTAGAGTATACACCATTTTAAAATCAAGATTCTTAATTTTAAACTAACGATGTCAAAAACAATCCTAACAGTAATATTTAACTGGTTGCTAAACGTCTTAAAAACTTGTGCTATTGCGTGTTTTGCTGTAGCAGGTAACACAAAAAATAATAATTGGAATGAATGCACATAAAATGTTAGGAATTTCAAAACAACTTGTCTAATCGGCGCAATTTGAGCATTTGATAAAATAAATTATTTGAACACGATAAACTAATTAACACACATTTTTACTTCTAAGTCGCTTCTACGTCCATCGATTTAAAGTTTCTGTTTTTTGGATAGCAAATTTCATATATATATATATATATTATTTATTATATATATATATATATATATATATATATATATATATATATATATATATATATATATATATATATATATATTATATTAAAAAAATTTAGTTTATTGGGGTATCAGTCCTAGGGGCTTGTTAAATGAAAATGCTTTTTCTTTTCTCCAAGCTTTCGAAAAACTTTATTTTCTTCCTCAGGGCTACAATGGAAGTACATTAGTGAATGAGCTTGTTTATATTAAGAAAAGCAGAAAAAGGAAAAAAAAAGGAATATTCAAAAAAAAATTCTCTCCCTTAAGAAAGATAAATTATGTTTTCAACAATCAAAAAGAAAAAAAAAATATTTTAATTAAATATGACAATATCTACTTACTGCTACTCGCATTAAGCGGAAAATAACTCCATTGTGTGAAAAACAGTTGGCATTCTTGTGTAATATATTGCTTATTGTTCCATTTTTAATTATTACGTTAAAATAATTTTTTTTTTTATATATATATATATATATATATATATATATATATATATATATATATATATATATATATATATATATATATATATATATAAAAAATAAGGAGGGGAAGTCTTGGCCGACCAGTTAAACAACAAAGGTAATAAATTTCTTGGGTATCGGTCCGGGAAAAGGGCAAATTAAAGTGAAACACTTCTTAGTTTAGCGAGCTTTCGAAAATATTTTTTTTTCTTCTTCAGGTCTACAATATGGAAAAAAAAAATTTTAAAAAAAAGCAAATCTTTCTCAATTTTAGGGTATACTTCAACTAAATGCATTATTTAGAAGTTGGTAACATCAACAACAGCTAATTTTACAAAGTATGGTAACAGGATATTATTATGTTTTTAAAATTCATAAAATGTTGGTTAGTATTTAAGCTGATACATTTTTAAAATATTATAATTGTTATTAAATGTAAGACTAGTACGAATGGATATTTCATACCCTTTGTTCGTTTCGGGGGTTTTTAGTTTAAATGTATTTTTTTATAAGTTTTTATTCTCTGGAATGCGAGATAAGGTCCGGGCATATCAGGTTAAGTTAAGATATTGTTAACTTAACTGGAAGATAGATTTTCTTATGATTGAATGTGTATGTAATATGCAAAGTTGAAAAATTAGTAATGGAAAAAAAAATTTTAAACAGTAAATTGTAGTGTCTTAATGATCACGGAGCTCTTATCTCTCCCCTTAAGAGCATGTGTGATACGTGCATGTCTTTGAGTGTGATATACCCTTATCTTCACCTAGGGGTAAGTGTTTGTGTGTGTGTGTGCAAGTGTATGGGTATGTGCGTAAACCTTTATCTGTCCCCTAAGGGGTTAGTGTGTGTGTATGGGTTGTATATGTTGGTATGTCACCCCTTATCTTCACCTAAGGGTTAGCGTTTGTATGGTGAATGTGTGTGTGGTGCGTGGGGCACGTCGTGACCGAAAAACACAAATTATGGTTTATTTTTGATGTTTTGTCTATTGATTTTATGTTTTAATTTTATTTAAGCCCTTCGCCCATAGCTTTTACCATACACTATCCTAGAGTTATATTTAGTTCCAGTGTAACATAAAAGTGTTAACAAAAAGAGAAAAAAAAACATAAAAAAAGGGGGGAAGGACCAGCCTACATTTTTAAGTGAGGTTCAACTGAACAAAAGAGTGGTTACTTACAAAAGGAATGTTAGGTTATAAAGGAAGAAAGAAAAGAGAATAAAAAAAAATACAGAATAAAAAAAAAAAAAGTATTAAAAAATTAATTATGTTGACAGTAACTGTTTAAATGTTTTAAGCGTGAAAAAGAACTATTAGAATAACCTAAAACAAAAGACAAACAATGATTCTAATATTTCTTTTTCATCAAGCTAAAACATTTCAATTCCCTTAATATAATTTTTTAAATTTTTGTTTTTATTCTGTTTTTTATTCTCTTGCTCTTCTTTATCCTCATTTTTTAGTAACCACTCTTTATGTTCACTTAAAATATGGTTCCCCCCATGTTTTTTTTCTCTATTGTTAACATTTTATGTTACACTGGAACTAAATAAAATCTAGGATAGTTGTGGGAGGAAAAAAAAAAATAAATATTAAACAAAATCCAGAAAAAAGCTCATCATAAATCTTTTTTAATACGTACACACACACACATTTAAAACCCTTAGGATTTAGAAGTGCATAACTACCCCCATAACACCAGGGTGAATAATGGTTTCCCACCCTAATACAACCCTACCCTTTTGGTGTTTGTGGGTTTGCGCTCCGGTAGCACTATACCCCATGCCACAATGGAAAATAAATCCGTGATCAAAACCACATATTTTGTTTAAAAATTTTTTCCTTCCTTTTTCAACTTTATATACATTCCAACAAAGGAAAAACTTCTTCCCCGTTAAGTTAACAATTTTTTAATGCCCTTTCTTTATTCGGAATAAAAACAAAAAACAATACATGTTAAAAAAACCCTGAAAGCAAGTGGGATAAAAAAATTCAATTCAGTCTTACAATTTAATAAAATTATTATTTTAAAAAGTATCGTAAAATAACTAACATTAATATAATTTTTAAAAAATTGTTACCCGTTTGTATTTTAAACTCAAATAATGCATTTATTAAAAAAATACCTAAAAATTGAAGATCTTTTATTGTATTTTTTCATATTGTAATTTTAGAAAAAGGGAAAAAGTTTTGAAAATTAAAAAATTTTCCTTTTAAATTGCCCCCTTATTACCTTTTTTATATATATTATATATATATTATATATATATATATATATATATAAAATAAAATATATATATTATATTAATAATAATATTAATAATATTATAATAATAATATATTCCAGAAGTCGGAAGAAAGCACCAAACTCCAGGTAAGTATTGTACACGTGAAAATAATTTAAAAAAACTCATATGTTCTTATCCGATTCTCATTTGTTTTCAAATTATAGCATAATTAAAATATTTTAAATAGTTCACCGCTTCCTATCACAAATTGTAGGTACCGATTTTTTGGTCCGTTTTGTTGTTCTGACATGTGTTAGTGTCAGTGTCAGTGTGTTTTGCGCGTTTATTTTCAAAATTTAGGAAATTTTGTTTGTTTGAAATTACGCTATATTTTAAAAACAAATGAGAATCGTATAAGAAAATATGGATTTTTAAAATTATTTTTAGTGTACAATCCCTGGGTTTGGGATCTTCCGCTCACCCTGTATATATATATATATATATATATATATATATATATATATATAATATATATATATATATATATATATATATACATACTAAAACCCTCCACTACACTACAGAAACACAAAGCACATATACAAATCACGAATTTAACTTTAATGAAACAAAAATACTAACAAAAGATTAAAATTATAAAAAACTAATGAGCGAAATGAAAAAAAACTCTTTTTTTTTTCGACATCATAGTTTTATATTTAATCTTTGTTAATGACGACAAAAATATAAGTAACCCAAATTCAATATATCATAACTTAATCAACTGAAATCTTCTGTATGTTAAAACTAAAAAAATCCTTACTGTATGTTAAAAAAAAAAAACAAAAAAGATTTAAAAATAAACAACAATATTGCATTTTAACAAATTTCTTTACGTCAAGAGACAAAAAAGTTAATGGTTCTTTGATATAGACTGACTTGAAGGGAAAAAAGTCCTTTGTAAGCAGCAGCTGACAAAATCTAAAGTCTGTAGGGCCTAAAACTGGACAAGGAGGGTAGCTTGAGGCTTCAAAAACACATTTCATGTTGATAAATTTACAAGAATTTAGTATTAGATAAGCAAAGTGTCTACTGAACACTGAAAGACAGGGCAAGTGGTCCATGAGACAAAAAAGTTCATGGTCTTTTGATATAGACTGACTTGTAAGGGAAAAAGACCTTTGTAAGCAGCAGCTGACAAAATCTAAAGTCTGTAGAGCCTAAAACTGGACAAGGTGCGAAGCTTGAGGCTTCAAAAACACAATTTAAGTTGATAAATTTACAAGAATTTAGTATTAGATAAGCAAAGTGTCTACTGAACACTGAAAGACAGGGCAAGTGGTCCACGAGACAAAAAAGTTCATGGTCCTTTGATATAGACTCACTTGAAGGTGAAAAACTCTTCTGTAAGCAGCAGCTGAAAAAACTAAAGTCTGTAGAGCCTAAAACTGGACAAAGTGGGGAGCTTGGGACTTCCTTAGGAGAACTGTAAGAGGACGTGCAAGTTGCGATCCACGTATTCTTCGTACAAATATATCATTAGGACGAATATATTTATTAAATGTTTTTTATATCATTACCACGCATGAAAACTTTCATGTAATAAATTCATGAGCCTGATTTTATATAAGGAATGTCCTGATTACCCAATTTACAAAAAAAACTGTTACAATAATGAATGAATTGGGTAATATGACACACTTCAATCACATTAAATCACCTTAAATTTAAATACTTTATTATTTTAAATGTAACATGACCCACCCAAAAAGCACTTTCTTTTTGTTTTATTTCACCGGCACCATGGTGTAGGCATTAACCAAATCGAAATATGTTATACGTGGATTTATTTTCGTAAAATCATTACGACATAATAATCTTTATCACAAAGACTTCCTACATATGCATTTTTCGAATGGAAAACCTTATTATTTGGTTTATTTTTGAAAGTGTATTAATTTTTTCAAAACGTTTTAATAAAATGAATATTGTATTTATTTTTATATATATTATAAAATAAATAGGCTAAACAATACATAGCAAGTAATTATGCTATGTTTTTTCACTTAAAAAAACAATATTCTTTTAAAGCACATAAATTGTAACTCAGTTTACTATGCTTTTCTGTAGTCGATTCCAAATATTTACGTTAGAAAAAATATAAGTCCGTTTTATTAAGGTATGCTAAATATACTGAAATAATAATATAAAATTTTAACAGAGCGTCCCCAAAAACCACCTAAAACATAAAAAAATATACTTTAGCTCTTGCGGCACTCGTACGCCAACACTTTAAACTAATATTTGCTCTTCTGAAAATATTTAAAAAACGCGTTACATGTTTTAGCTTTTCACGAAAAATTGGGCCATGATGGGCCATCGGTGCGGTGGCCCCTCATAGTCTGCTATATCTAACACGGACCTTCAAGATTTCAATATCAAGAATCACATTTAAAACACTACGATGCATTCATTACATTTTTTTTGGAATTAACTTGTATTCAGTCTCGGTTTAACAATTCCAATCGCCTTAAGAATCTCAATTTCAAAGGTCTGCCACAACAGATTTCTCTTACATAAAATATGACTTAAGAGATAAGGAAAAATCCATTAGTCATCAGATCACACTGAAACAAACATTATCCATTTAGTAAACATTTATTAACATAATAGATTGTTCTAGTTTAATAACGTGTATTAAGATTAAGTTATGAGTAAGACATCATGTAACTTTGAAATGTTTAAGTAAACCAACAAAATTTATAAATGCATGCATGCACGCATTATAAATATATAAATTATCATAATTAAACCATTATAAAATTATACATTTACAAATGCTTTAATGTTGCTGCTAAGAATGAATGAAGAATTATTCAGAGCATAAGCCCCAAAAAAATCAAGAACAGAAAAGCGGATACTCTTTAAAGATCACATTAATAAGCCACAGCACAAAGTATTTTACCAAAACAAAGAAAGACTCGATCTATCTCGAAACCTCACGTTTGGGTTTTTGAAATCTGCTGGGCTCAAGTCTGAGGCCGAGGGTTCTCTACTAGCATGCCAAGATGGGGTGATAAACACATTGGTATACCGAAGTCAGTTTTCTTACATTCCTGATACTGCTTGTCGATAGCAACCCGAAACCCTTATGTACCTATTGTCAGCTTGTCCAGTGCATGCTGTGGGTGGTTTCATTCACCGACATAATGATGCGCAAATGGCGAAACAGTAATTCTGCCATTTGCTCCCGGCGATATTTAGTCAGTAGTGGAAAATGACAACTGTCGCATATATAGGAATTATGCATTCCCAACTCCGCATCAAATTCGCGCCAATAATCAGGTTTATTGATAAATCGAATAACTCTATTTATGTGATTGAGTTCTCCGCCCCAGCAAGAACTAACATTGATATAAAAGAACGGAAAAAACGAGCCAAATATCAGGATCTTCTTGGCGAACTTCGGAGGCACTATCCGGAGTATAATGTGCGATTGGTTGTGGTTATCGGCGTTTTGGGGGGCATGAAGGAAAATGTGTTGAGGGAGACCCGAACAATTGGTAATGAAAATGCAAAAATCTGTTGTCTTTGGGTTCCTTCTTTTACTGAGGCAAATGAATTTGGCTGAAGATGACTGACCGAGCGGACGCAAGGAGTGGTCTTCGATACGGATGGCCTACCGCATGACGCCATATGGGGTCAGAGCCATGGGATACGTCATGTCGGATCTTTTTGAATAACAATAATAATAATAATATTCATTATTTACTAGTGAATAATAATCACACAGTCACAGGTCTCACACAGCTGGCTATGAAACAATGGCCAGAACGCTGTCTTGTTGAAACGTCAAAAAGCTGATTTATTAAATGTTACTCCTTCAAAATTACAGATTTTCAAATAAAGATTTATACTTATTTAAGCTAAAATTATTTAAAAGTCATGAATTGTATTCTACTTGAATCTAAGGGATGTTATTCACTCCGCGTGAATAACAGCCATCGTTGTATGCTTCATAAATAATGTACTATTATCCAACACTTTTATATAATGCCTATGTTTATTAAAGTAATTTTGCATATACAGTGCGAATATCTAACTCTAACTTATAATAAAGTCAATAAATCAAAAACATGTTATTATAAAAAAATCTTCGGACCTTTCGATGAGTATTTTTATTTGCGTTCTTTTCTATAAAAAAATATTTATACGGATGTCCCAAATTTGAGATATGACGTTATCCATGTTTTTTTTTATTTCGTGATTCTTTAAGGAAAATTAGCAATAGCTAACAATTTAAAACAGTAAAATTAATAAAAACAGTTTCTATTGTAGCAAGGAGGGACCAAATCTTTGTATATCTTGAGGTTTACTATCATCCCCTCAACTTCCAGAGCCATCCACTCAAAAATCTTAAATTGAAAGGGGGGGTCGGGCGAGACCTTGTCTGAAAGGTTTCCTACATTGCCTCCGGTTCTCTAAAATCGCTGCAACCGTGTCAGAGCTATGCCCGTTTTTTTTTTTCTTAAATTGTTATAATTGTAAAAAAATGTTGTAACCATGAAAAATATCGATTTCGTGAACAAAACCAAATATAATTAACATAAGCAAAAAAAAATCCTTTTTTGTACATATATTTACCACACAGAACATGGTTAGTTAATTTGACGAATATTCTTGAAGTTAGGCGCATATTAACCATATTTTATTCTACTATATATACTCGTATGTAATGTGCTTTTGAAGCTTTAATGGGCTTTTCTCAAAACTATGTTTTTAAAGTCGATGAGCAAGATTTCTCGGGAATAGCTAAACCGAATATCCTCAAATTTTAACACAAAGGGATTTTTGGGGAGTTTTCTTCTTTTTTGTTGCAGGCGATCTGCAAGTTCATAGGGGTCAATAGGGCTGGACAGGGTCAGCTCATATACCCCGGGACCTGGACCGAAGGGGTCCCATTTTCCAAAAAGTGGTAAGGCGAGTATCCCGAATAAAACAAACTAAAAAATTATTATTTTGCTTACTACTTCGATTAATTACAAGTTAATACATTATTTTAACGAAATATTTTTTTTATTTTTTTTTATTTGTATGATCCAGACCAGAGATATCGTGCTCACCGCAAGACGTCCTTTTTTGAGGTGCTGCCGGAAACCAGCTGTAGCAGCTTTTAAAACAATTATTTTTACAAACAAAAAATATTAAAATACAGTTAAAACTTGCCCTAATGTGTGTACACATTTATATTTTAATAAAACAAAAAGGTCTTCTTAAGAAAAATTCCCGAAAAATGGATTTTTTTTGAGTCACCTAACTTGATATAACCCCTTAAAAACCGGAGCAACCTCCAAAAATTACGATTATCTTATTCTTAAAATAGTAAAAAGCTGAAATGAATTTAAATTGTTTTATTAAATGCTCAAGGTAACTGCAATTTGCGAGCGAATGGCAGTTACCAGTTTCCATATGAAACACTAGTAGAACGCACCACCCTGCCGCTGGATGGAGTGATGGAGTTGTTGGAGCTTTGCCTCCGTAGTTCTTATTTTCAGGTGAATGATGAGTTCTACGCGCAGGATGATGGGCTTCCCATGGGTTCATCGCTCTCCCCAGTGGTAGCAAATATCTATATGGAATGGTTTTAGGAACATGCAATTAAAACTGCACTAATTAAACCAAAAGTTTGGCTAAGATATGTTGACGATACTTTTATTATATGGACAGGTAATGACGAAGAACTTGAAGGTTTCTTAAAACATCTTAATTGCCCCCGACCTTGTATTAAATTCACAATGGAGAAGGAGCGAAACTCGGCCCTACCTTTCCTCGACGTTCTAGTCAAACGAAATAATGGTCATATTCAAACCTCGGTATACAGAAAGCCTACCCACACTGGACAATATTTACACCAGAATTCTAACCACTCTAACGAAACCAAACAGGGGGTTATACGTACTTTATATAATCGTGCAGTGACCTTATGTAACAGTAGGGAATCACTGCACGAGGAAATGGATAACATAACTAGGGATCTCATGCAGAACGGATACAGTGAGAGGCTAATAAAGGAAACAATCAAAAAATATCAAAATAAGACAAGAAACTCTAATTTGAACCAAGACCAGACTGACCAAATATTTATGACAATTCCGTATATTAAAGGAACTTCGGAAAAGATTCGCAGAATCGCGAATAAGTACAATATTAAAACGGCGTTTAAATCCCAAACTACTCTAAAAAGTATTCTTACTAAGACGAGACCAGACAACAATGTTTCAAATAAGGACTGTATCTACCAAATTCCCTGTGAATGTGGTGAGGTATACATCGGGGAAACAAAGAGACCACTTGAAGTTAGAGTTAAAGAACACAAAAAACATATGGAACGAGGTGAAACGTCGAAGTCAGGGATTGCCGAACACGCTTGGTCAAAACAACACCGCATACAATGGTCGGAAGCAAAAACTATTTATAAAGAAACCCACTGGAAGAAAAGAAAATTCAAAGAAGCTGTAATAATTTTAAACAACAAAAATATATTTAGCAAGCCTAGCATCGATATTTCCAATATCTGGCAGCCGTTACTGAAAGATGAAAATTTTTAATAATTTTTCTGAGCTCTCGCGCCCCCTTAATGTTGCTTTGCGCCCCCCAGTTAGGGAACCGCTGCTCTAGAGGAATGCATATAATTTTTTCTACTACTTTTCATTCAAATTTTCAAAAATTATCTTCAAATTCAATTATTAAATTCTGGTGTTGATTGTTTGGATAAACTCCTGTATTAAAACTTGTCAAAGTATAACGTAAGATTTCAAATCACTTAAGATATTGACATTGACAAGTCATAAATTAATTGGCATGCTCGGCTGGAACAGGAAGGTAAAAATTTTACCCCCTAGGGAGGTAAAGTGCTGTTTTCTACCCTTATTCAGGGGTATTTTCTAAGAAGGTACTAGAAAAAATTATTAATGTGAATAAAATATGGTTTATTTTTTAAGCAATATTTTGTTATTTAATATCTGGCAAATGAAACGAAAGGAAAACTTGATGTGCACTTCAAAAAAGTCCTTAAATAAAAAAAACATGGATAACGTCATATCTCAAATTTGGGACATCCGTATAAATATTTTTTTATAGAAAAGAGCGCGAATAAAAATACTAATCGAAAGGTCCGAATATTTTTTTATAATAACATGTTTTTGATTTATTTAATTTATTATTAGTTAGAGTGAGATATTCGCACTGTGTATGCAAAATTACTTTAATAAACACAGGCATTATATAAAAGTGTTGGATAATAGTACATTATTTATGAAGCATACAACGATGGCTGTTATTCACGCGAAGTGAATAACATCCCTTAGATGCAAGTAGAATACAATTCATGACTTTCAAATAATTTTAGCTTAAATTAGTACAAAACTTTATTTTAAAAGAGTAATTTGGAATGAGTAACATTTACTATTTAATAAATCAGCTTTTTGACGTTTCAACAAGACAGCGTTCTGGCCATTGTTGAATAGCCAGCTGTGTGAGACCTGTGGCTGTGTTGTGTGATTATTATTCACTAGTAAAAAATGGATATTATTATTATTATTATCATTCAAAAAAATCCCCATATGGCGTCATGCGGTAGGCCATCCGTATCGAAGACCACTCCTTGCGTCCGCTTGGTCAGTGATCTTCGGCCAAATTCATATGCCTCAGTAAAAACAGGGACCCAAGGACAACAGATTTCTGCAATTTCATCACCAATTGTTCGGTTCTCCCTCAACACATTTTTTTCATGCCCCCCTAAACGCCGATAATCAGCACAACCAATCGCACATTATATTCCGGATAGTGCCTCCGATGTTCGCCAAGAAGGTCCTGATATTTGGCTCGTTTCTCCCATTCCCTTATATCAATGTTAGTTTTCGCTGGGGCGGAGAACTCAATCACATAAATAGTTATTCGATTTATCAAGAAGAACGATACCAGGTTTATGGCGCGAATTTGATGCGTAGTTGGGAATGCATAATTCCAATATATGCGACAGTTGTCATTTTCCACTACCAGCCTAAATATTGCCGGGAGCAAATGGCAGAATTACTGTTTCGCCATTTGCGCATCATTATGTCGGTGAATGAAACCACCCACAGCATGCACTGGACAAGCTGACAATAGGTGCATAAGGGTTTCGGGTTGCTATCGACAGGCTCGACAAGCAGTATCAGGAATGTTCGAAAACTGACTTCGGTATACCAATGTGTTTATCACCCTATCCTGGCATGCTAGTAGGAAACCCTCGGTCTCAGACTTGAGCTTAGCAGATTTTAAAAACCCAAACGTGAGGTTTCGAGATAGATCGAGTCTTTCTATGTTTTGGTAAAATACTCCGTATTGCGGGTTATTAATGTGATCTGCAAAGAGCATTCGCTGCTCTTCTCTTTTAACTGCAGATTTTACAGCTTTAGACTCAAGTCTTATAAGAAGTGATTGGTTGTAGTTTGGATCTATTGCAAATCTGAGACCGAATTTCTTCGCTAATCGTTTCGCTGCCTTGAATAATATATTCTAATAATAATATTATTATTTGTATTATAATTATTATCTAGTAAACTCATGTATAATAAACAAAAAATAAATTAGTCATGGATACATATCTTCATTATATTGTGTAAGGGCAAAGCCCTCCTGATTTTTCTTACACGCCATAAATGATTCCAAACAAAGTGTAAAAATCGCAAAAATCAAACAAAAGCACGTAAAAAGGGGTAGGTAATAGATTGTTTATCAACAGTACTTTTTGAACAATTTATGACATAAAAATGGGTTTATTTTTCGTAATTAAACTTTAAATTGTACATTTAAACTGAACTGTTATCAGTTTGCCGGGACAACTGAAATTTGTTCTATCCAATTAGAACCACCTTGTTAGTAAATTCTAGGTACTTAGAATTCGATAACAATCGTATTACCAGTTACAATATATATATATATATATATATATATATATATATATATATATATATATATATATATATATATATATATATATATATATATATATATATATATATATATATATATATATATATATATATATATATATATATATATATTTATATTTTTTAACGGTATATTTTTTTTTTAGCAATTACTAGATATCCAGCCACAAAAATAAGAACACCTCATGGAGTACTCCTTTTTCATAAAAACTCTCCTTTTATGTCTGATATCGTCTTCTCATCAAGCGAGCTTGAGATCGAGCACAGAAAACCTACTTTTAGCACTCATTTACAATACGAGCAATGAAATCAACAGGACTTTTCAACTTTTTAAGGGAAGGCAGGATTTTAACCAATGGTTTATCACGAGGGCATGGAAAACTAAAAGGATAGCAGGTGAGCTTAATTTGCAAGAAAAATTTCTCGTGCTTCGTTATTTTTCAAAAATTAATGACTCAGTTTTCAGAGTCGGGCACAAAGGGTATTTTTGTTTCGATTTTAAAAACATTTTTAGATTTTTGTTTTGTTTTTAAATTTAATTCATACTCAAAATTATCTCAACGGTTGTAAAAATGTATTTTTTAAGCTTCGTATTAAATGACCTGTACACGATTGGCAAGGCAAAAGCTTGCATGCCAATTTTAATACAATAGAGTAGGATACATTTGGTATGGCCCCAGATTGAAAGGAGAACGACAACAATTTCCCCTGTTTCTCTTCCAATACGACCACGAACGACGGTAATTCGTTAGCATATTGTTGGCTGAGGCATGCAGGGAGATGCAGTAAAAGCATCCAGCTATTTTCTGCATCACTTAAAGTGATAGAAACATTGCCTTATTCTGACTGGATAATCGGCTTGGGTATTGCGAAGCTCAGCAGGGCAACGTCTTTGAGCATTTATTAAAATAAGAATGCTTTTGAGTTTATTTTTTTTATTATTGGAATTACTATTTATTTCATTAATTTTTAAAAATGTTTATAAGTTAAGTTATGTTTTTTAAGAATAGCAGTTTTTATTTTATTTTTAGGCTTTAGTCTGTTAAAAATTCAAAATCCTTATAATTGCTGTTGTAATAAATACAACAGTGAATAACATGGCCGCATAAAAACGAAAATATCGTAAAAAATCCCAAAAAAATGCGATTAACAATCACTCTTTTAACGTCCGGGGTCCGGCTGATACTGTCTAGCGGTATTCCCCTCTTCTTGTTGGGCCGGTAGAAGGAGAATCGGCCACGCCATTTTTTTCTCTCTTTATTTCGCTCAAGCCTTTGCCTATTAAATTGACATCTCCTTTTATCGCACTGAAAATCTCTGCATGCTAGAAATTGGTTTGCCAGCCGTGTATATCAATTCTGCGTGAAAAAATGCGCAAAGCAAAATTATACTTTAGGTAATTGTGTAGAATAGCTTCACCTACTTTTGTCCATAAAAAATCAAAAAATTGAGTTATCGACAAGTTTTTTTGGCGCATTAAAGAATATAACTGAATAAATATTTATTAATTTGATTTTCTCGGAGTAAATTTAATTTAAAAGGCTTAAAATTTCAATTATTTCTTGTTTTTGCTTGAAATTTTTATTAACTTCTGTTTGTGTGTTTATTGAAAATAAAACAATTTAAAAAAAATAATTTTTCGATTTTTTATAATTTTTTAAAATTTGCAAAATTTATAAAATATTTTTATTCTTAAAGTTTATCAAAAAAGAATAATTTTAAAAAAAATGTTAATTTTTTTATTATTATTATTTTTTTTTTAATCCAAGAATTAATAATTTTGAATTGAAAAAATCACTAGAAATTGCTAAACTTAAATACATGCATTTTATTGACAAAAATCTTAAAAAATAGGTACCTATTTTTTAACTCCAAAATAAAAATTAACAGCGAAAATTTTTTTTGAATTTTTCTTAAAAGGTTCGTAACAATTACCAACCTTTATGGGTTTAAACGTTTTACCCAAAAATAATTCTTTGAATTTTTAACGAATTTATCCACTACTTCACGAGCGCGTTGTATTTCCTGCCTAACAGCTTTCAACAGAAAGAGCGACACGAAGGTCACTCTAGTGCATCCCTTTACGGTCTATCTAAAAAAACCTCGTCTTTACACTTTCTTCGAAGTATTGCGCTAATAAACTGCATCTTACTTCTATTAAGACACCCAGGATATGATAATACTCCGGCTTTAAGCCTTCCTGGACTGTTCAAAATAAAAAAAAAACACTGACCAGCTGTGGCTTACTATTTTCAGAACCTTAAGAGGGGAGGTAACGTTAATTCGTGCAAAAAAAGGGACATATTTGCGATTTTTTTTTGAAGACACAGCTAAAATTTATTTATTAAAACTAATGCTACATTAAAGTGTAACATTCAAACGGCCGAGTGATGATCGCGTTGTTAAATTTAGCACTGGACTTAGCAATTGTTAAAAGATAACAACGGTTTAGAATGTTTAACAAAATGTCAAATTTTGACAGGTTGCCTACTAAAATCATTGAATAACACTGACAATGACGTTTTGTTAAACATTCTAAACCGTAGTTAAAATTTAACAACGCGATCATCACTCGGCCGAAAGAATATTAAGTAAAATTTTTAAGAAGAAATATTAAAAAATGCGACAATTACGTATTTGGAAGCGCCTCGAAAAAAGGTTGAATTGCGGTGCCCCTTATAACTAGGAGCTGGATCATCTGAAATAATGATAGATAATCTCTTTTCCCAGGTAACGCAAAAATTATTTTTTGAAATTTCATTTTTACTTTTTAGGAACACTTTGAAGTGAAAAACGCGGTCAGCTAATTTGTTACTAAAAAATAAAAAATAATAACAGATTTGAAACAAAAACTCTCCAGCGTTATAGTAAATACGAAGTCAATCCGAACAGCTAAATAAAAGACTCACATATCGGGACTGCTCAATTCACCAAAAAATCCCCAATAAAAATGACCCAACTGGACCCAACTTTATGATGGTTACACCCCATATGAAAATTTTCTCGCATGCACAGCCGCTTCTAGTCGGTCAAATAATGTTTCATGGACACAAAAATAAAAAATATAAAAATGTCTGGCCCTTGAAGGCACCTGCATTTCATTGTGGCTAAATTTATCATTGTGCTTGTGATGACTTTGATCAAAATATAAGGAAATTGAAATTGGTTTATTCTTCGTTCTTTTAATTTTGGATGTCAAGAGTGTCGTATTTTTCTAAATTGTTTTGTTATTGTTATGATTATTTCTGTTGTTACTGTTATCGTTGTTAATAATTGTTGTTTTAAGGTCATTTAAATATTTTATCAAGATGGCGTTGCGGGGACCTTTTGATGTTACTGATAAGAAACGGACAATGTAGAAGCCATTTCATGACGGGCCTCGGAATTTTTAAATAAGGATTAATGTTCAACACAAAACTTATTTAAATATTTACACTTGCTTAAAAACTGAAAATCGTGGGGCATCACACAACGAAATTTTAAAAAGGATTTGTGAGCTCACTAAACTTGCTCGTACTAAATTTAAAGTTATTAGAAAAGGAGATACCATCGACCATTCCAAAAGCGAAAAGAGCTAACCGAAGTTTAAAAAAGTTATTGGGACAAAGAAGTTATACGCCGAATAGTTATCATTTTTACGAAGAAAATAAAGTCCCAACATTAAAATGATTCAGGATAATTTCGGCATTATCCAGATTATGAATATAAATCTTTGACACCTTGCATAATTTTTGCTAGATTGCGGCTTCAAGTACAAAAAATTAAACCAAAGGATGGTTATAATGGAATCGTCTCGTATCGTAGCATGGCGGCAAAATTTTACGTAAAATTAAGGAATATCGCCAATCAAAAAGGAGATAGTGTACCTGGACGAAACTTTTCGACACACATGATCTTGTTAAATTTGGTTGGGTGGATAATAGTAATAAGTGTACACTAAAGGGGCCCTATTCTGGGAAAACAGTAATTATATTACACGCAGGCAGCAATAAAGGTTTTGTTCCTAACGCTTTATTATTGTGCAAAAATATAAAGAATTCATCGGCTGACTAAATGAAGATATGACCGCCAGTCTATTCAAAAGTGGTTTATTGAACAGTTGCTGCCGAATTCTCCAAATTTGTCATTGTTATGGACAATGCGTTTTCATTCACGTTTGACCAAAGTTCCCAACAGCAACACAAAAAAGGATGATATTCTTAAATTTATGGAAAGTAAAAACATGGAAATTCCTCAAAAGTTACAAAAAAGGTGTTATTGGAAGCTATAAAAAAGAGAACTTTAAAGGAATTTACAAAAATTATTGCCATTCTACTATTTTACGTCTTCCCCCTTATTACTGCGTATTTAATCCCATAGAGATGATTTGGGCTGCAGTCAAGAACAAACTAAGGAAATATAATCAATCCCCAACTGACAGTGCTTTCGTAGAAAATATAAGGGCATTGTAAATGGTAAAAATGAAGTGGTATATGGATGAAATGTGTTCAGCATGTCAGGTGAAAGAAAATTAATATTGTATTTTACCGAACCCCATTATTATAAACCCAAATTCTGATTCAAGTTCTGAAAATTGGATAAATTTTGACTTTTATCAATTATAGGAAATAAAATAAAATCATAAACGGGTGAATGTTTTCTTTAATTTCAATTATATAATACCTACTAATTAAAAAAAATGAGTCCGCGTAACTATAAATAATGAGAATAAATTTTCATTATTTTATTTAAAGGCTGCACGCCCATGCCTTATAAGGAAAATGCCGCCTCTAACCGGCGTTTCAGTTTTTATGCTGTTCGGATTGACTTCGTATAGACTTTACCTCGTAAATTATGTACCGAAATGGTGTTCAAAATTTTCAAGGGATCGGTGCAGTAGTTTTGAAGTTACGAGGTTGAAAAAAGACATTGAAAACGTGAGTTGTGGGAAAAACGCTTTAAAGTTTTAAGCACTAAAAAATTTTTATTAAACGTTCATTAGCGAGTTTTAGCGGCTTACTTACCGCTGTATCTTTGTTAGTTTTGCTCCGATCCCACTCAAATATTCTTAAAAGGTTCTCCATTCAGAAAATAAAATTTAAAAAAATGCAAAAAAGAGTTTAAAAACGTTACTTCCCATAAAGAAGAGATCTTTTCATCCACGCGATAACATTTTTGCAAAAATTGTATCCCATTAACCTTCTGAATAACTAAGCACAATAAAATCAGACGCTACTTGCTAAATTATGTCTGTGATTATTACATTCCTTACGCAACAAAAACGCATTGGGTTTAAGTTCATTACTATTTATTTGGGCCAAATAATGAATAAAAAATAAATATAACAGGTTTGTACGTGCCATATGCTATTTGATTAAATGTCAAATACACAGCAAAAATAGTAAACAAAAACAAATTATTTTAATTTATCTAGAAGACGTTAACCAATTAAAAGAAAAATTTTAATGGAAGTAAAAACTTTAAAATAATATTTGTTAACATAATCTTTTTCGACTATCGCTCATTTATGAGTATAATTAACGTACATTAAATCGTCCATTAATAACTCTCATTAAGGCATAATTTTTAAATAATAAACGATTTTAATATAGGCAACTTAATATACACAAAAAAAATGTTTTGATTTGGACCTTTGTACTCAAAATAACTTTTTATTCGAATATTAACATATTTGCCAGATTGGTTCCCTAAACCCGAAATACATACCAAAAAAAAATCAATAAAAATTATAATTTTCAAAAAATAAGTAGACAATCACCGAAAAAAATATTGTACCTCTTGGGCATTAATTTTACACATTGATTCCTTGCACTGGCATCGCACAATAAGAGCTGCTTATTATCGCGGATTTTACTTAGCCATCCTCCCTAAAGTCCCGACTTATCGCCCTGCGATTTCCATCTATTGTGCCTCAAAAAAAAAAAACTAGGACGGTAGGTGTCTCTATGCGCAATGTTCTCCTGACACAACTTCCTTTAATTTATGATGCCGACATCAAAAAACAAAGAATTCACTGGAAAAATGCATTTCACAGGCAGAAGATGGGAACGTGACAAAATTATTTTTGCTTAATTATTTTTTTATAAAGTATTTTCGTCAATATCATAACGAATGTTCAATTAATTTTAAATAACACTGTATTAGTATGACACCCTTTTAACGTAATCATTGTTTTTTTTTTTGCTAGACGACGAATACGACTTTATTATAGTTGGTTCTGGATCAGCCGGAGCAGTAATTGCCAACAGACTGTCGGAAATTAAGAAGTGGAAAGTATTACTTTTAGAATGCGGTATTCAACAGACAGAGCTCATGGACGTACCAGTGGTAAGCTTTTGAGATATTTGCATTAAAACTTTTCTTACCCACTGGCGTAGGTGCGGTGGGTAGAGGGGATAGTTACCCCACTTTTCCAGGAATTCTTAAAAATATTTTAAGGATGCAAATTATTATCTGCAATATGCCATAAAACAAATTTAATACTTAAAAAAATATATTAATTTTCTCTATATTATTCTCTGTCACTATTCTAAGCTTATTTTTCAGGTCGCCTCAGTGTTTCAGTTTACACCCTACAATTGGGCCTATTTTATGGAGTATCAGAAAGATAACTTTTTTGGCCTAAACTACGATAGGATGCACTGGCCTAGAGGCAAGGCCCTCGGGGGTACCTCAGTCCTCAACTACATGATTTATACGAGGGGCAATCGGTGGGATTATGACAGATGGGCGGCTGACGGAAACCCTGGTAATTAATATAAATTTAGAAATATGCTACTATATGAATAAAACAATATGAAAACATGTTTTAAGTAACGTAATGTGCAAGGAAAGTTTATCTAACAGCCAACATGACAAGCTTAAAAAACTGAATTTAAGTCAGAAAAACGTATGATTTCTTAAACAAATAGTTTTTTGGCTTTTCTCCAGAAAATAATAAATATATAAATATATATATATATATATATATATATATATATATATATATATATATATATATATATATATATATATATATATATATATATATATATATATATATATATATATATATATATATATATAATTATATTTTTTTTAATTTTATTTTTTTTTATTAAAAAAGTTAGTCTGCTCTTGCAAAAATAGTAACAAAAAAACATGAAGATATATTATAAAAGATTTAATTCTTTATTAAGTTGATTTATTTTTAAATACTACAATAAATAAATTATTTTTATTAAACAATTATACAAAAATAGAAATTAAACTTACTTGATTTCTCAAATTAAATAAAACGATTACCAAAAAATATAGTAACCGGGCATTAATGGGCGATTAATAATCTCAACATTTAACTCGCTTGCTCGTTAAATCGCTTTCAACATTAATCAGACTTATAAATACCCTTGCTCGTTAATAGCTATTAAACAAACAAGGGTATTATAAGGGCGGTTAATGATCGAGGCCATTTAACGCGCTCGCTAGGCTCGCGATTTTCAGTTGAGACCATTAATCGCCAAATAATGCACGAGTTAGTTGCAATATTTTTGATGAAAGTACATAACATCATATTAACAACAAAGTAAAAACCGAATGGATTACAAAATTGACTTGGTTTCCAAGATGACTACATTTTAAATCAAATCAAATCAAAAGTTTTATAATTTACAAAATAAAAACAAAAAGCATACGTAAATGGATTATCTCAGCAGTTCCAGCTTCTACTCAATATTAAATTTTCCTGGATTTTTTTCGGTTTTACGCAACCAACCAGACAAATGTCAATATTAATATTCGAATTACAAAAAGCTTTTTATTTGATGTATATTTAGTGGCCTATTCTATAATGGATTATTAATGAAAAATCATGCATTAATGGGGCTATTAATAAATAATTTTGTATAAGTTATTAATACTCATTAATAAACAATTATAAAAAAACGCTATTTAACCAATAAGTGTTTAAGGACACTTACGGCCGAGTGATGATCGCGTTGTTAAATTTAGCAATGGACTTAGCAGTTTAGAATGTTTAACAAAACGTCATTGTCATTGTTATTCAATGATTTTAGTAGGCAACCTGTTAAAATCTGACATTTTGTTAAACAATCTAAACCGTTGTTAACTTTTAACAATTTGCTAAGTTGACAACGGTTTAGAATGTTTAACAAAATGTCAGATTTTCACAGGTTGCCTACTAAAATATTGAATAACACTGACAATGACGTTTTGTTAAACATTCTAAACTTCTTTCTAAATTTAACAACGCGAAACATGGCCTTATGATCGAGGCCATTTAACCCGCCCTGGCGGGCATGATAATAATTATGTGCGTGATAATCATTAATCGCTCATTAATACCTGAGTTAATTACAGTATTTTTTATCGGTTGTTTTGCTGTTTAATAATGAAAATCATAATTTTTCTTGATTTTTTTTTGTGAACTATTTCGGTTTTAGGCAACTAACTTGTCAGATGTTTTAATGGTTGTTATTCGAATGATAAGATTATAAGTAGATTTAATGTTTGTTTTGTGTATTTTTAGTTGCCTCTACTATAATCGTCTATTAAAAGAAAATCATGCATTAATGAGGGCTATTAACGAATGATTTCGTATATTTGACCTACTTTAAATTTTTAAATTAAAAGTATGATACACTTATGTGTTTAGGATGGTCCTACGATGTGGTTTTGCCTTACTTCATTAAATCCGAAAAGGCCTATAACCTCACGGATCACGATCCACGGTTTCACGGCACCAAGGGTTACCAATCTGTAGAAAATATTTATCGTTCAAAACTAACGGACGCATTCCTGGAGGCAGGACCTTTATTAGGTCTAAGACGGTTTGACTACAACGCTAACGTTCAACCATATGGGGTTGCCCAAATTCAAGCAACTGTAAAACGAGGTAAGAATCACAGACATCCGAAACTAAAGTCATGTTTTGACTGTAAAATATGGTAAACATACAGTAAGCCCGAAAATAAACAATAGGGTAACATAATTCATATTAGCAACTGTCTCGGCTTAAAATTTTGAAATAAAAAATACTCCTCTAAAACATTGTGAGCAGATTTATTTTGGTCTAATCTACAACTTTTTTTATCTTCTAAAATTCTGGGAATTGGCTAATGTGGCATGCGTCAAATATGTTTAAGGCATAGGTCAGGCCAAAAGACCTATGACATTTGTAGGCCGCTATAATCAAAAGATTTTACTATTATTTATCTGGCAACTATGCAAAAATCAGCCAGTTATTTATAAATTACTTAACATCATGAATTGGACCTGTTGAGAGTGTAGGTCTCGCGAGATGCCCAAATATTTTTGTAGGCCAATATATTTTCCGATGTTGCTTATAAATTAAGTAAAAGGAAAGAGTTAGTTTTTAAATTATCTATACATCGTTAATTTGACATGTTTAACGCATGCCACATCAAAAACGCCCCAATACACATAATTCTCAAAGATAAAAAAGTTACGCTAACATAAATCCAGTCACGAAGTTTTAAAGAAGTATTTTTATTTCTAAATTTAAAGCCAGGACCGTTGCCTATATCTAATAAATAAATCTACAAAACTTTTTTATATTTTACTATACAGGGTGTAACATAAAGGATGGGTAGTTTTAAAAACTTAAAAATTTTTCCCCAACGCTGTGCAATAAATAGTTTCCGAGATACAGCCGACGCTCTTTCTTATTTGGTTACCTGGTACAATGGTTCTTTTATAATATCTAAACACAAAAACCGTACCTGACTGAAGGATATCCTCGGGGACGGTTGATAATAAAGTATTAAAAAAGTTAGAATAAAGTCACATATTTCCTTTTAACTGATACTTAACCAAAAACATTCAATTAAACAGCCTTTAATTCTTCACTCCGCTAGAAAAGGCATCAAGAAATTAACTTCCAATTTTTTTTATGCGTAAGGTAGACGTGCTAGTGTTTCCTCCGCATTTTTATATCCAGTAAGAAAGAGACCCAATTTGGACATCATAATAAGAGCCTACGTCACAAAAGTCCTGATCAATCCGAAAACAAAGGAAGCTTATGGAGTCACGTATGACAAAGACGGACGCTCATATACAGTGTTAGCTAAAAAGGAAGTTATACTATCTGCTGGTAAGTAAAAGATTATATTGTCGAAGTAACTTCAATACGTTTTACCAATTTTAAAATACAATTAACTGTGTCAACTCGTAAGCCGTAAGGAAGAATACTTCGACCTCGGACCCACCTTTGATAATGTCTGCCGCAGTAGTAGACCAACCGTCAAGTAGAAATACCACCAGACCACGGCAAATAAGCCTGGAGAGCCCATACAATTTAGTTAAAGTCGGTCGTGAGAGCTCCTTCTTCTTCTTCTTCCGTGGGAGCCGCCTTAATTCACTACCAGAGGCACCGCAGCCTCTGAGGGTTTTTTTGTGCCTAATCTCCCATCATCTTTTATACCAATCCTCCCATTAGTCTTGTTACTTCTACAAGTCTGTATAACCCCGAGACTGGTTGGTTGATATATTCCTGTGAGCTCATTTCCGGTTTCTTCCCCCTCGTCGCACATTCTGCAACTTGGGTCCCCATTGTATAAGCCTATTTTGTGTAGGTGTCCTCTTAGGTTATCGTACCCTGTTAGCAACCCTACTGTTATGCGAAGTCTTTTCCTACTTTGTCTGATTAGTTCTTCCTTCGTTCTTTTGGATGGGCCCCTTATGAAGCTTTTTCCATGTCTAATTCTACTGAGGTTTTCTCAGTATTCGTCATGTTTGTTTCGGATCCATTCCCTGGATTGCTCTAGTGCTGTGGTTTTGGTCACTTCAAGGGCATGGTCTGGTCCAAAGTATGGTGTGGATGATCCCTGTCTCGCTAGCTCATCCGCTTTTTCGTTTCCTTCTATTCCCGAATCCCCTGGTACCCACAAGAGAGTTACTCTGTTGCGTTCTCCCAAGACTTCCAGTTCTTTTTGGCATTCCCATGTTAGCTTGGACGTTACCTTGGGGTTTACTAGTGCCCCCAGTGACTCTTGGCTGTCTGTTATATGAGAGCTTGCACAATTCGATGAAATTCTTAAATTGTCAGCGCTGGTAAAATGAAAATCTAATAAATAATAAATTACTATATATGTTCCTTAAAACATTAAAGTGAATGCTCTGAATTGAGAACTTAATCATCACATTCTGTTGTAGCAACGAAAACATCCATGCAATTTGTTAAATACTGTCAGAATCTAAAGTGCGTGCTGTAAATTCAACAATTCAAGGTCATATATTCCTGAACCCACAGAAGTATGTCTCTGCAACATTACAGTCAGTTGCATCGATGCTTATGCGTGCAAAATATAGAATTATAGTAACTTGGTCTTTACCTTTCTTTATCACTTAGTATAGGGCAAAATTTAACTTTTTTACAAGAATTTTCTTTTAGGTGCATTTAATTCGCCACAATTGTTGATGATTATCAGGAATAGGCCCTAAAGACCATTTAGAAGAGATAGGAATTAAGCCCTTGGTAAACTTACCAGTCGGAAGAAACTTAGATCCTTAACTTTTCCAGGTAAA
>JAHBCN010008843.1:0-37338 GCA_019359885.1 Listronotus oregonensis | reverse complement strand
TAAAGTAAAAAAATAAAAGTAATAAAATAAAATAAAAAAAGTTTAAAAGGGTAGCAAAAAAAAAAGGTTCAGATTATATTTTAAAATTTTAGAAATTTTTTTAGGTTGTTATGGGGAATCCACAAAACCCCCTCACTTTTTTAGATTCAAGAATGCAGTAACACCTCTTAGCGGCCATTTCAGAAACTTGAAAATATTTTCCAGGTTTTTCTCTTGGCCATTTTAGTAAAAACTTTTTTTGCCGCAAACTTCTACGATGGTTAGGTTTCCAGATACAGTACCTCGCATTCTTAGTTAGCCACTCTGTACAGGGTGGGCATTTTATTAGGGTCCTATACATTTTCTTAGAAACTGCAGACTTTTGAGAAAAAAAGTTCGGACAAAAGTTTCTTGGATTAATTTATGCTTTTAATAAATTCCACTTCTACATATACAGATTGTTTATTTTGTTGGTCACCGGCGTTCACTTCCTTATTTTAAATGGGACACCCTATATATTATTATATAATTGGATAGCGCTTCCAAAGACGAGTTCAACAATGTGTAACAGTATGGGTCTGTGTCGCAACGTATGGTTTATTGATGTTTTTCTTTCATTTTTGACCTATCTTTAAATTAATAAAAAGACGGTAAATATATCTTCTTTTTTAATTTGTTCACGTAAAAAAAAATTACAAAAGCTCATTTTATCTACGTTCGCAGGCAAAATTTTTTAAGTTTTGCCATGTTTGTCCATCCTAAAATTTCTTGAATTTTTTAAATGCAAACCCCTGTATATAATAACAAATCAATTTAAAGAATCAAAAGACCTTTTCAACGATGAATTACAACATGGGTCTGCGAGTCACCGTTTCGAACTTATGGATGATTGTCTTCAGGAAAAGTCAAATTTTTCTTGTTCCAACCACACTACACCCTGTATACTTAATATTATGAATCAATACAATAAATGTGGTTTAAGATGAGTTTACCAAATCCCCTATATTAATTTATAATATAAAGTATACAAGGTGTAGTATGTTTGGAAAAAGAAAAATACAAATTAAAGAACTAGTCCCGATAATCTTTTTTTGCTTAAATTTGTAATTTAAGAATTTACCTATACTATATTGTAGATAAATAAATAAATTACAAATTTAAGCTTACCCCTTTTAACCCCAAAATCCATATGCCCAGGGGAAAAAAAATAAAAAAATGGACTTTCTATACAAAGCTGCTGCACGGTTAACTTTGTATGGGAAGTAGAATTTTTTTAAATTATTTTCGGTATAGGGTTTTTTTTAAAGTTGATCAGATTGATGGCTAACCTCTAAGTCCATGGACTTAGAGCTTAGATTTTTTACCATGGTATGAAGGTTTGAATTTCCTTAACACCCTGTATACTATATTATAATAGAATAGAATAGAATAGAATAGAATAGAATAGAATAAATAGAATAGAATAGAATAGAATAGAATAGAATAGAATAGAATAGAATAGAATAGAATAGAATAGAATAGAATAGAATAGAATATGCTATATTACCATTAAGTACATAATATGTACATAGGTTCGTCAAAAAATTTATATATACAAAACCAGTAGTACCCATATAAGAACATCAAAGGTAAAATATGCTAAAACTTATCAACTAAAAAAAAAAAAATATAAAAAAAAAACAAATTTGTACATATAACATGCTTAGTCGTACTATTGAATAAATAAACAATAAAAAACCTGTATACACAATCAATTCTTGTTGTACACAATATAAACATATACACATTAAAAGGGAAAAAAGCGCTTATAATACAAATATAATACCAGAAGATATTTAATCTAGTGATTTACCAATTTTACAAATAAATAGATTGAAATGGAGATAGATTAGAATAAGAATTTTAAGATTTTACAACTAAATAGATATTAAAAGACTGTAGTTAAAAGTCAAGTTATTCAGCCTTCTAAAAACTCTTTTACAGAGTAGAAAGCACCATCAACAAAAACCTTTTTTACCTCACTCTTGAATCTAACACCACGCAAGGTTCTAAGATTTGGACTTAAATTGTTATATAAGTTTATACAATTATACATTGGCGAGGCTCATAGAAAGAGGTTTTGTTTTGGGGGAAAAGCAAACCTTTTTTAAACTAGTACTACTCTTCAATGTAAACTTGTAAATAGATGTGGTTTTTTTTTTGACAAACATGGGGCATTTATATATAAAAGACGAGGGAAAAAGGGTTTAAAAATTTTTTTATCAACAAAAGTCGATCTGCATGAGTCTCAAAAACCATATTAAAAATTAATCTTAATATTCTTTTTTGAGCAACCAAAACCCCCCACACAGACCACTGAACCCCCCCGACAATAACTTGTAAGTAAGAAAAGTGTAAGCCAGAGAATAATAAACCGTTATCAGACTCTCTTCACCAAAATGTTTTTTAATTTAAGAATACCATAGTATGCGGAGTTCACCCCGGCACAAAAAATGATCAATGTGCATATAAAAAAGTACAGCCTGAATCCAAGTAAGTACCCAAGAATTTAACAGAATTTGAAACCTTTACATTGTTCTCAGCAAAAAAAAAATTTTGGTACTGGCTTACGAATATGCATATTAACAATGACTGTCTTTTCTGTATTTAAAATTAAGTTTTTTTTTACACCACACTTCAAAGTCATGCTGCACCTCCATCATGCCCGCTCCAAGCCCCCCAAGCTGTTAGACACGACCACAATAGTTGAATCATCCGCATACATTGTCAGATTATTAGTTTTTTTAAATGGGTTAAACATCTTAAAAATAAAGTAAAAAAAAGTGGGGGGGCCGGGGGATCAACCCCCTTTGGGGGAAATCCCAAGTGTATTGGTTTAGTATCAGAAATAGTCTCCCCATATTTAACAATTATTTTTCGATTAGTCATATATGACTCGATCCAGTAAAAAAAGAGAACCCCGTATGCCCATATTATAAAGTTTTTTTTGAGAAAAGACCTATTAACTGTGTCAAAAGCAATTGACAAATCAAAAAAGAGCGCCACAAAAAACTTTCCCTTGCCCCAAACTTTCATAAACAAAATTAAAAATTAAACGATGCAGTCTCTTTGTTTCCCCCGGAAAGAAACCATGTTGACCTCTTCAACAATGCCGTATCTACCTACAAAATGAATTATGCGGCGATAAACAACTTCCTCTAGCACTTTGGAAAATATGGATGGCAAAGTAATTTGCCCCCAGTTCTCTATACTGGTTTTTTTCATTTTTTTTTTAGACTGGAACTATATTTGAAGTCTTTAGTACCTGTGGGAACACGCCCTCTGGGGAAGCTTAAATTTACGAGATCAGTTAGTAGGGGGGGCCCAACATTTGACCAATGGACTTCAGTAGTTTAAATTTATACCATCAGTGCCTGAAAAATTTTTATTTTTTTTAAAGGTACTAATTATGTTTCTTATCTCAGTCTCATCAGCGTTTATGACCACTATTGAATTGCTCAATATGGGACCTTTTTGTACATATGGTACTACTTGCACCATACTTATTAATTAGTTTTTTTTTTGAGACATTGCTAAAATAATTTACAAATTTGTTTGCTACATCGTGAGGTTCAGTGATTAATTCATTATTAACAGTTAATTGAATAGTGTGATTACCCCGATTTCGCCTGTTAAGTTGATTATTTACAATTTCCCATATAGTTTTGCTTTTATTTGTAGAGTTAGAAATTTTATTTTTATAGTAATTTTTTTTTTTCAATTTTAATTTTATTTTTTTATTCCCTTTTTTTAAGTTTATAATTCTAAAAAAAATTTTTCATTTTCTATGTTTTTTTTTTAGCCAGTATAATCCGTCCAACTTTTTAATTTTAATTTGCTAATTGGGGAGTACCCCAATTTTAGCCCTAAAATTTTTAACAGCATTTACTCTAACGGGGGCAGGCACAATCCAAGCAATATATCATATTTTCCACAAATCCCTTTCCCCACATGATTAGTTCCCTTGTAATGACATAGAATTTCATACCAATTTTGCCGTTTTATAATGCTAGTAAATGCCTGAATATTACTAGGTGATAAACACCTTTCTTTTATTTGTTTATTACATGTGTTTTTTTTTTACACATTATCACTTAGCAACAAAAAAATTATAAGGTGTGCCAGATGACCCTTTTGTGTGGATTAAAAAAATTACACTTATACATTTCATTGTAAAAGTTTGTAAGTACGTAATCTATTATGGAGACACTGGTTACACCGTTTTTATTGGTAAAAATTCTAGTGGGCTCTGTAGTGGTTATATTAAGTCCAAAAAAGTCAAACAGATCGCAAAGCTTTCTTTATTATTATTTTCAGTAAGATAGTCTACATTAAGGTCACCAAAAAAAAGATTAGCCTATTATAACGCCCAAGAATATTTAAAAAAAAATGAAAAAACCGCATAAAAGGAAAAGTCTATGTCGCCACCACCCGGTCGGTAGCAGCATACTATACAGACATCATTAAAACCAACTCCGCACATCTCACAGTGTGTCTCAATAGCGGCATTATTTATTAAATTATTTATTTTAAACTTGCTCTTTAAAAAATTTTTTTCCAATATCCCCCACCCCCCCCTGCTCATAAATATTCCTTGAAAAGTAGGATCCCCCCCATAACCCTTAATAACTAAGTTACTCGGTTTTGAAAAAAACCAAGCCAGTGTTCAGTAACACACACTATAACTAAATTTTCTTTTCTAGAAAAAACTCTAACTCGTCAATCTTATTCGTTAAGCTTTGAACATTAAATGAAGTAGTCTTACAGTTTTCACCTCTACCTTTCCTCCAGATCCCACTGGGAGAGTAAAAAATTTGTACTTTTTTTGGTGTTTGTAATAAAAACTAAAAAAAAACTGAACCAATATCAAAAAAAATACGTTAAAAAACTGACATATTTACTGATTGTGAGTAACAAGCTATAAAAAAAAATGTCAACTCATGTGACGCCGATAAAGTTATTTGATGTAAAATGGTGTTTAATTTAGTTTGTAATCAATGTTATCATTTAAAGATGTAAAGTAATATCAAAACGTGATTCTTCATGAGAAGTTACTACTCCGACTCACACTTGGCCGATTTTTGGGTGGCTGTGCCCACAACCTTTTTTAAGGGCTGGATTCGCGCCTTTTTTAAGATAGATATATAAAATACAGGGTGATTCATGATGAAATTCAATATTTGGGTTCCCAAAAATAAAAAAAGTCTATACAAATATGGGTCCGCAAGACCTTCGTTTCCGAGATACAGAGTTTTTATTTAATTTTTCCATTATTTTAATAAAATTATAAAACCTAGCTTATGTTTTACTAAACATAATTTAAGAACAATAATTTTATTGAAAATTAAAATAATAATGTTTAATTATAGCCCAATCAAATTGTCATTGAAAATAGGGCCCAAGTAAGCATGAAATAGGCTGTTTAGTTTTATTGTTTTATTGGTCTATTGGGTGCTAATAACAGAAAACTGTGGTTTCCCCCAAAATTTTTGATGGGAGAACTTTTCAGCCCCAAAAAACCCCAAATTTTTTTGGGCTTTCTTTAGTTTTGATATATCTCGGAAACTAATAGTCCTAGTTTTTTTATTTTGTACTTTTTTAAAGAGCATTAAATTTTCTATAATCCTCACTAACAGAAGTCTCATCTAGCTCTAACAGCAAGCAAGCTACAGCCCTTAAAAAAAAAATTTTTTTTTCCCAACATTGCAAAAAATCACCAAATCCTCCTATTAACTTCATATTTCTTCATAAGTCGTCCAAAGTATTATAAAAATCATAAAATTAATAATGGTTAAAAATGGTTGACAAAGCGCTAGCTTTGGTTTTTAAAGCGGAGGAGTGACGCACAGTATAACGATCTTATGGCAGCGTTCACTAAAGAGTTAGTAAACGGTGCTTATGGTATCATAACTCTGATTACACCAAATGCAATTTAAGTTACGAAAAATCTAAAGAAATAGGGAAATTAACAGGATTTTTAATAAACACATACTTTTCTAACTGAAAATCAAATTTGGTAGAGCTTTCCTTAGATTTAAATTTTCTGAGGCTAGCTAAATGGGGATCGGATGTTAACAAAGGCGTTCTAATTATATCAGTATTCGCAGATATTTTATAGCACTAACGGGCATTAATTAATCGAATTTTTCGACAATCTTTATGTCTTGCATCAAAAGCACCCCCGAGAACTAATACCTTATGAACTGTACTGGGCATATAGTACCAATTATACACTGATAAATACAATGTTTTTGTCTGATCTAATGAAGATTTTCAATAAAGTCACAATTTACTCCTGTGATTTCTGCACTTATTTGTGAGTTATGGAAAAAAGGCTTAGCAGTCTTTCCATCATTTGTGGGGCCATACCCAGGCTTAGGTTTATCAATTATCAGACCTATTCTAGATTAAAATTTACTTTGGATTCTTCACCGATAAGCTCATAAAGTTTTAATCCGTTTATTGATGTGTTAATAATATGTTTCCCATTTCGAACTAAGTTTTCATCTTCTTTAATAAATACAAACTGTATTGGCTTTTTTAAGTTAACCATTTTAACTCTAATCAATTTTATGTTTCTTATAATACTTTGGACGAGTTATAATAGCTATTTATGTATCAAGGGCGTTACTGGGACTATAATGCCCTGAAGGGCTAGATTTCGACCTGATGGGCATTATAGTCCAGTAAAGCCCGTGGTGCATACAATGCTTTATGTTTTACCCAAAAAAGGTTTTCAATGACTAATTACATTATTTATTCGCAATATAAAAAATAAGTTGCACCTGTACCTGTATACGTAAGTAGATAATGACTGGTGTTAAGTTTGACTTTGATGTTTCTGTCAGTTAGTCAGTTGGCATTTTTTATTTAACGATTTGCTCAAAATGGAAGAAATTCCACAAAATATAAGAGAAAAGGCCATAAAAGCGACCGAAAATCTTTTGCCAGTTAAATCAAGGCAACAGTATGATCGGGGGGTATGGCATATTTGGTATTTGGAAAGATGCGAACGCAATTCTTCAAATAACGGAAAACGTTTTAATGGCATATTTAAAGGAAATGGTAAGTTATTGATTTTATTTTAATACATATGTTTAACAAACTTTATTAATTTTAGTCGGAAAAATACAGTCCGAACTCTCTCTGGACCAAGTATTCCACCTAAGGTCTACGTTGATGGTCTATGAAAATATAGACATTTCGCAATACCATCGTCTCATATCTTTTTTAAAAGTTAAGTCGAAAGGATACGTCCCGAAGAAGTCTAAAGTTTTGGAAGGAGAACAAATATTAAAATTTATTAAGAAGGCTCCTGATGATATCTACTTGGTACACAAAGTCATATTGGTAATGGGTGTTTTTGGAGGTTTAAGACGAGATGAGTTGGTCAAAATGACCATTGATGACATTGAAGATAGAGGAACAGTCTTGGTTATAAAGGTACCAGAAACTAAAACTTCAACTTCAAAAAGTTTTACTATCATTGAAGATTTAGGCGCTTTAAATTTAATAAAAAAGTACACAACATTAAGACCAGCTGGAATAAAGGAGCGAAGATTCTTTCTTACCTATAGAAAGGGTCGATGTACAGTACAACCCATTGGAAAAAATACCATAGGAGCGTCCCAACATTGATCGCAAAATTTTTAAAACTGGATAATGCAGAAGCTTACACCGGCCACTGTTTGCGTCGCACATCGTCAACTTTACTTGTTGAGGCAGGTGCTTCGTTTAAAACGCTAAAACAACATGGGAAATGGAAAAGTCTTCAGTAGCTGAAGGATATATAGAAGAAAGTATTTCATCCAAAAACAAAGTAGCAAAAGGATTGCCAATTCAGTTAATTCCGAGGTTAATTCCGTATCGACTATTGAAAATTCTTTAATGGACTGTTCTTCTATACAAAATAGCGTTAGTGCTACCACCGCTGCTACCATCACAAAAAACACCGACCATTCTATAGTGGGATCAGCTACATTTTCCGGGACATTTCAAAATTGTAATTTTTATTTTGGAAATAAAGTTTAATTTTAGTATTGTTTAAAGAAAAAATATTTTTTGTATAAACTTGATCTTTATTGTGAGAGAAATAAAATTGGATAAGCAATAAAATTTCCATATACGCATTAGGATTATAAGGGGCATTATCATAATGCCCGCTTATAATGCCCTAGGTGTGATAGCAGGTATTATTGCTATCATAACATATTCCGTTTCTAAGGTATTATAGATCAATAATAGATAGGTAAAACATAAGAAATATAAAGGAGTTAATTGGAGGATTTGGCGATTTTTTGCAATGTTGGCAAAAATAGACAATTTTTGTAATGTAGTAAGTGATAATTGTAGAAAATTAAATACTCTTTAAAAAAGTACGGTATAAAAAAATCGATAAGACTATTAGTTTGCGAGATATATCTAAAAAACTGAAAAAAGTTCTAAAAATTTGTGGTTTTTGGACTGTCAAAAGCTCTCCCATCAAAAATTTTGGTGGGCAACTACAGATTACTATTATCAACACCCTAATAGATCAATTAAAACAATAAAACTAAATAGCCTATTTTATGTTAACTACAATGTACTATTTGATTGGGCTATAATACATTTTGTTTTTTTTTAATTTTGCTATAATAAAATCAGTTGCGTCGTAATTTTTTTAAATCCAAATATCTCGAAAACGGTTGCTCATATCAACTTTTAGCAAGTATACCTTTTTTGACGTAAAAATGACAAAACAATTATTTAATTTACTTAAAAATGTAATACAGAGCCGTACCAAAAAGTTGTAATTATTCAAAATAGTAAAAAGACGTGTAGGTGACACCCCCTACAAGTAAGAGCCTTACTAAGATTAGGTTCAAATCCCTCATACCAAAAAACCCCCGGATACCAGTTTTTACTCCAATCTCTACATTATCATAGATTTTACTTAAAAAATGGAAAAATTAAATAAAAACTTAAACACCTTGTATTTCGGAAACGAAAGCCTTGCGGACCTATATTTGTATAGACTTTTATGTTTATTTTGGGTCCCAGACTACGTACCTGAAGTATTGACATTTTCCCATGAATCACCCTGTATATCAAATGCGGTGTTTTTGTATAGCTCTATTTTAAAGAAAGTAAAATATGCTACTAGTTTGCGAACTTACAGAACATTATATTTGGACTTAAAACAAAGTTTGGAAGAACCTGTATATGGCTATTGTCTATTATGCATGGAAGCATAAAATTATTAGAATATACTATTTATAAATAGGTGCCCACCTTTCCTTGTCACTCAGTCTTTAGTATGCCAATTCCCATGTTTCCGAATTTCCTGTAAAACCACCGCATTGCAACCTACATTTTATGCACCCAGAAAACACCAAACATAAAATTCACTTTCAAATTGCATAATGATAAGGAATTTCAATATTTCTGCATGTAAAAATTGAATTTTATCGTATAAATCGGACGTTGCATTACAATTTTGTCAATGAACAACTGCATAGATTAGAATTGCATTTCCGCTGCATCTCAACTAGGCCACGAGCACCTGGCTTAAATTTAAGGTTACTTGTTGACATGCACTATTTAACTGATTTTATGCAAGATTGCAATTTTTTTATATTAGACCGGTAAAGCTAAACTTTTTTTATTACTTTCCTGTGGTTTAACCATATACGCAATACATATATGGAACAGAAAAACTTTTACAGAAAGTAGCCCAAGGCTTAGCTGTAAAAAAACAAGAGTTGCTGCATGTAGGAGGTGGCAGGCATAATTTTGCAGGAAACCCTTCAGAAAGACGTATATGTTGGCTTCAAACACTGAAATTCGTAATTTCCTAAAATGACTAGTCAGTACATGTATTGCCGGCAAACAGCGTAATAGCCCTATTTTTTCAGTGTTTGACTAACTATTTAATCATTTCCTGTAACGCCTGAATTCGTTTTAGGAATACAGCGAAATATACATTATTAATTAATTGTTGACCTAGGCATTACAGGGAATGACTGAATTGATGGAGTTCCTGTTAAGGTGAATTTTTTTCTAAAAGTCTTCAATACTTCGTACAATCTTGGTTTTGGAAGTCCGCGTACTGATGTGTGCCTAAATGCTTACATCTTAGTGAACAAATCAGGATATGTAAAGACTTAGCTGCTAAAACAACCCTTATGACTGAACAACGAGTCCACAAGCTGAAAGCTAATGCTTTTTTTCAACTTCCTAAGGAAGACAAGGAAGACCAATTAATTTTATCATTTGATTGTCAAAAAAACCAACCTCTCCCAAAAAAGAAGAGGGAATACAGTGTAAATGAGGTTAGTTTGAATTTTAAGTTTGATGATGGATATCTCGAAAACGAAAGGTATGTTTTCATATTCGTGTCAGCGTCCCAAAAAACCCCGTATAACAAATTTGGTCAAAATCGGAGTTGCGGCCACTTTCTAGACCAGTCTTTCTCAAAGTGGGCGATAACGCCCCCTTGTGGGCGCTGGAGACCTAAACGGGGGCGGTAAGGGACCCAGAAAAAATTGGGGGCGCTGATGTGATTTTGGGGGTGGTGGGTGATTTTTAACTTCAGCTACTTCATATTTTAAAATTCACTGAAATTAAAATCCTTCTATTACACAATATCCATTTATTAGTTCATATTTTTATCCTATTTTATTGTATAAATATAAATTAAAAATATATTAAATAGGTATTTGATATTTTTAATGCGTTCAAAACGCTATTTATATCTTAGGATATTAAGTACCTAATAGGTATCAAACGCTGAAAGATATTAGTGTCTTCAAGTGTCACAGATGAGGTGTCCACCTCAGAAGACACGTGTTAAAAATATGTATGTATTGTTGTGGCATAGAACGAATCAGTGCACTGATTCGAATAAATTAATTTCCTGTTTTCAATGGATTCGAATCGTTTTTAAGCCACTTGCTCGATCGCTCTGCGATGAATAACGAACCTAGTTTGGATGATTCGTTTCGTTCATAAGGTTACTTAATCAGAATCAGACTCGAACTCGAAGATTCGGCAATTCGGTATTTTATGACAGCAAATCGGTCGTTTTTGTGCTACGACCTGGCAAGTGGCGAGCGGTCTGTTATGTTTCGATTTTGCTCACATTACCAGAGGTGTATTAGGCAAACAATTTATGTGTATTGTCGGTTCGAGTCAGTTTTGGCTATATACCTATTTAGCAATTAAAATAACTTTTTTTATTTGTTTTAACTATTCTTTTGAACAAAGACTTAATGTGGAGGTACATTTGTAGGTTTTATTAATTATAGTTTTTGAAAGTTTTATTCCAAATATATTTTTTAAAATAATAATTATACCAAAATAAAATAAATGTAAATAATTTCTTTATTTAAGATAAATATCACATTTTTTGTTAAATTCAAACTTACCGTGTCGACCGGCATCATAATAAAGTGAATAGGTTGCGAACGAATCTTTTCAAGTGAATGAATCTAATGAATCGATTCAGTAAAACGATTCAAACTTCCCACCTCTAGACGTGACGTTCCGCCGAATGCACGCATCGCACTCGCTCGCCCTCCCGCCACTCCGCCCGCTACCCCGATACTCTTAATATTGTAAAGTTGAATTATTATTGCTCATTGTTGATTATTGTTAATTCTAAATAAAAGATACTCTTAATATTGTAATTTTGAATAAAAAATACTCTTAATATAGTAAAGTTGCATTATTATTGCTCTCTGGTAAACAAAGTGTCCTTTAGAATATAGGTTTAATTAAACTCCAGGCGAGACTAATATGTTATTGAGATTTTTAAGGTAAAAAAAATGGGGAGCGCTACAAAATAACTGATTTTCAAAGTGGGCGTTAGACGAAATAAGTTTGGGAACCTCTGTTCTAGACAATAACCAAATCGGCCGTGGGCGTGGGCCCGATAAGTAAAAAATTACCGTAACTATTTTTGGTACACTTATTTTCCGGACACTCAGTATGTTAACAACTATTCTCTGTTATATTATGTTTGTAAAATATTTTTTTTACATTACTTTGAATACACCTTGTATGTTCGTTTTATATCTATAGATGTAGACACCTTGTAAAATCAATTATTCCATTAAAATTATTTTGGGTTTCCTAATTCACACGCATTGTTGTAAAAATGCACCCACTTCTATGAAAACTGAACGTGGAAGTAGGACATCTAATACCAGACGCAGCGTTGTCAAGTCGCCAACATACATTTAAAATCCGGAAACATTAATATAATTAAATGTAAAATATTGTATTTTGGTAGTAATGTGAAAAGTCGGTATTTTGAGCAGTGTTTCCAGTGCGTAAATTAAATATTTTCATAACTAATATGTAACTGTACTCATTCCTAATATATATTTTACGTGAAAAGTAAATATATATGTCAATGGCATTTTTGTGTTGATGTTCACAACTTCAGGGATATTTTTTAGTTGTGCAATAGTTATTTGTGCAACCAGTTGGGAAAAGCACTTTTCTTCGTAACGACCAGATTTTGGTGAGTTATGAGAAATAGTGCTTCCCAACGCATTTCACACAATATTTTTTTGGTTTTAAATGTGATATGATTTTTAAATTTTTTCTAATTTTGACTTTTAAAGTGACACTTTTCAAAACTCATTAACGTTGTCAATTACAGTATAACCTCCATAATCCAGACAATTAATTGTAAGGGGGGTGTCCGGATAAGTGATTGGTCCGGATTACTGAATATAAGCAAAAACACAAGTAAAATCCAAATTAATTCATAAAATACTTACTTATTAATAGAACAATATTGCGTTATTACGTTAAAAGTACATAAAATACATTATATGGACATAATAACATATGTTATGAAAATCCCTACAAACAAATGTAACTTTCTTAGGAACTACCTTAAAAAAATTGGTAATATTTTTTTTGACTCCAAATCTTTTTTTACAGCAATATTCTTTAGTTCAAAAAGTAACTTAATTTGGTTGCCTGGTATATTGTTTTCTGGATGCTAATAGACTTTACGGCATCTTGATGTTTAACTTTTGCCACAATTTGCAAATCATCATCGCTAGAAAAAAAATCGCTCTCCACATCATTTTTCACGTCATTTACTTCAGCAAGAATATCGTTATCCGTTAATAAGACGTCGGTCTCAGATCCACTTCCTGTGATCCATGCTTCCAAATGTTCAGTTGGAATATTTGTGCCTAATAATTGTTTACCAAGAACTTTTACTTCATTGATTTCGTTTTTGATTTCCTTCGATTTTTTAATATTTATTGTTAAAGTTGCCAGAGGAGTGTTTTTTTTTCGTCTTCATCGTCCAAACCCACCTCCTGGGTGAACAGCAATAGCTTCCATGATTTTTTGATTAGGCCTTGATGCACTTGGTACCATACTTTTTGTAACGAAAAAACCACGTCCTTAAAAATAATGCTCTTTTAAGTTGTAGGAATGTCAGTCTTAGATGCTACAATTTTTTAAAGCAAGTTCCACTGGCAAAGACGCTCTGACAGGCTTAAACAAGTAAAAAATATTGCGCACGCGCGTAGACTGTCCGGATTAAAGAAAAGCGTCCGGATTATGACTTTTAAAAATTAGTGTCCGGAGTACTGGATGTCCGGATTTAAGTGTGTCCGGACTATAGAGGTTACACTGTATCTTACTTTTTACCACCAGTTGCGAAAGTTTTTACTTTTTGTAACTAGTTATGAAAACATAGATATTTGACAACGTCAATGAGTTTTGAAAAGTGTTAATTTAAATGTCAAAATTAGAAAAAATAATTTTGGCCATATAGAAAATTGTGTAATTTATGTTGTCTACGATTTTTATGTTGGTAATGCAACTTACCAAACAAACATATAAAGGTCTAAATACATATTTTGTTGAAAAAAAAGAATCGATAGAAACTAGTTTTACCTACTTTGCCCTAGAGTTGCTGGTTACTGGTTATCGGCAACTCTTGTTGCTAGCATATGGAACGGGATCCGAAGCTAAGACGAACCCAAGGCTTAACTCAAGGTGTTAGCATACCGTGCTGATGAGTGAATGACATCCTGTGCCTTAAACAGATGTCTCCAACGGTGCCTCTGAGATACAGGGCGACCTCTCAGAGTATCTAGCCTTACTGCGATAATGCGGGGCTCTGACGTGATGGACTATTACTTCCCTAGCTCCAAACAGAAAGCGGACAGAACCGCTTTTATAGGAAAAAGTGACAGAGGTACGCTGACCAAAACGCATAAATCCGTTTCGAGAGGTGCCACCCAAGATCACAAGCATACAAAGGTGCGCCGACCGAAGTGGGTGAATCCGTTTCGAAAGGTGCCCCTGTAGTCACAGGCGCCTGTTTTACGGGGAAGGGCTAATCCATTCCGAACAAACAGGTGCTTAGGAAGGGATCCCTGAATCCATACAGAAGTCGGCCAGAACCGCTTTTATAGAGAAAAGGGTTCCCTGGCTTAAAACAGAAATCGGATAGGACTGTTTTCATAGGGAAAGGCCGGAGATACGGCCTCAGAAGAAACATCTGGTTCCTGTAACAAGGACCGGGTAGTTACCCACGTCACTTGACCGGGAGAGGAGGGCATGACGGATCTAATCGTCTGCTCGTCATACTTTCCAGGAGACAGGGACACCAGAACACAACCTGATATCGGATGCATTAGAAGTCTGATCCTATTGGGAGAAATATAAAAAGGTGTGAGCCACAATAGATCGGGCGGTCGCAGTGGAGGGCGTAAGAAGTCCACTCACCTTAAACCTAAACCTACCTCGTGAAAATAAATATTTCAAAACTTTGTGTTAATGTTGCTTTTTATAGCGGCTATACACTTGCCCGCGAATCGCAGCCGCGAACACTAGCCCCCTACATTTGCAATGTACAGGGTGTCCAGTTATAAATGTAACCCCCCTCCTCCCATTAACTTTTTTATTTGACGTTTGGGAAAAATGAGTTCAATATAAAAGTTTATTGTACAGGGTGTTTCAAAAAGTCTGGACGTGGTTCTACTATCTTATTTCAAATAAGTCTCCTATTTTTTTAATTTGAGATATTTATATTTCTTGAAATTTTAAACATATTTTATATAGCATACCCTATGTCTGATTTTAATAGTTTCATCACAAAATGCAGAAATATTTAAGCTACGTTTGTTGATGTTCTCAATTAGCCATAAATTTTTACATATCTGTCAAAAAAATACATTTATGCCAAAATAGTTACTAACTCAGTTAGTTACAACTTTTCACGCCTATATTTCTTTTGAGCCCTTTTTTAATAATAATTATTTTGAACATAAAATTTTTGAATGTCTTTATTTTCTTGTTCATAATAACCCATAGTTAAATAATATTTTACCAAATTTTATTAAGTTAAAAGTAATGTCAGTGTGAAAGAAAGTCATTTGACGGATATGTCAAACTTCATGGCTACTTGGTGATATGAATAAACATAGCGATATAGCATGCGATAGTGATAATGATAAGGCTTATAGTTTTTTGCATTTTCCAATGTTACCATTAAAGTCAGGCATAGGGTATGCTACATAAAATATGTTTAGAGTTTTAAGAAGAATACAAATCTTAAATGAAAAAATGCGGGACTCATTTAAAATAAGATAGTAGGACCACGTCCAGACTTTCCGAAAAATCCTATATAGGTAAAAGAAATTTAAAAAAATATTTTGAACCACTAAACTTTTATACTAAACTTGTTTTTCCTAAACGTCACATAAGAAAGTTAATAGGGGGGTTACATTTATAACCGGGTACCCTGTACAGACATACCAAATTTTATTTTATCTAAAAAAAATTAAAATCTTACAGGAGAGCAACCTTGTTTGAAAAACACACAGTATATCGTTACTAAAACATATATTATTAACGCAACTTGCGTCCTACTGAGTTCTTCTTGTTTCTTGAGGTACAGTGCAAGTCATTAAATCCTGGGCAAAAAACATGTCAAATTTTGACTTTTCTGCCAATTTTTGTAAATCGCTCTTTTTTACCTTGTTTTACTTTTAATTACTATAAATAAAGCAAAAGGTAAAAGAAAATATTTATTTTTTATAAAAACTAACAAACTAATAAATTAATTAACAATTTAATAAATTCAAACAAACTTAAGTATCCTTCAAAACAAATTTAATATTTTATTGCGGCCCGGTTTTTTTCTAAGACAGGGTTTACCCTTCCATGCATCGAATGGACCAAAGTCCGGGCGTAGTCTGGATTTCCTCGTAACTCATTCCACGCCTCTAAAATTTTATCCTTAAGTTCGTTTACATTTTGCGGCCTAAACTCATTTTCCTATTTATTTTTATAACTAATAAGCTCCAAACATTGTCCACAACATTTAAATCCAGACTACGTGCGGGCCACGGTAAAACCCTGATACGCTGCTCTTCCATCCATTCTTCGACTTGCAGGGCAGTATGAACGGGACACTTATCTTGCTGAAAGATAAAATTTCTGTCCGGAAATCGATCCAGTACAGAAGGAAGCATGATATTCTGTAGTAGATCTATATATACCTCCGCATTGAACCTTTCTTCGATAAAATAACATACACCAAGTCCTTGTGCACTCAGCCATCTCCAAACTTTTAAGAAAATCACCCACTACCTCTGTCCTTTTGGGTATTTTTTTAATCAAATCGTGTTCTTTGAGGCCTGTATACCTTAAGTATCCCATTATAGCACGACTAAAACACTTTTTCATCGGTGAAAATTATATTTTCTAAAAAAATCGGAGGTTCCAAGTTAAATTGTAGAGCAAATCCAATGCGTTGTTTTTTATTTGCATTTGTTAAAAACGGTTTTAAGGCTGCCGGGTGGCAGCGCAATTAGGATATTTGCCTTATTCTTCGCCGTGCCGTTCTAAACGACGCTGGAAAATTGCTTTCCGTTTTTGCTGTAACTACAATGGTTGTTTCTCAAAACATTAACTAAATTATTGTCTTGTTCTTGATTCGATAGTTTGGGGCGACCACTTCCAGCTCTTTCCTCAAAGCAGAGTGTTTTCTGCCATTTTTTTTAACAAAATGAATAATACTCTTTAGGATGTTAAGCTCTTCCGCCACATCCCTTTCTGGCCAACCTCTCTGCTCAATATAATGAATAATTAATACTTTTTGATCCAAACTTAAGTTTGGCATTTTAAAAAATATGACAACGGATACCTGTTTCTTCATTAGGTTTTTTTAACAGGTATTTATATTCAGTAGAAGGTGGCATAAGCCTACTTTACAAAAGGAAAAAAGAATTGCCCAAGATTATTGGCCGTTACTGTACACTGGCTGGGGTGATCGCAATAGGTTAACCACTCTCAGTACTAGTACCCTGGTAAAATCCTTTCTAACGTTATTAAGAGGCTACTGCTAATACCTGTATTTTTAAAAGCTAAGGAGGCAGTATCAGTGGAAACTAACATTAGCGAGCAATTGGAAGAGATAAGAGCAGTGAAAGATTTTGTCAGAATTAATCCTCTTTTAGTTTTGAAGCAAACTTTTAGTGTGCCATTTGGTTGGTTAGGTTGGTTTCAAAAAACCTGCAATGTTATCTTAGCACACACGTCTGTTCAGTTACTTGATGGAATGGTAACAGCAAGAAAACGAATGAAGATATTAGTTGGATGAGATCTGTGATAAATTAATTGACTTTTCTGCCAATTTTTGTAAATCGCTCTTTTTTACCTTGTTTTACTTTTAATTACTATAAATAAGGTAAAAGGTAAAAGAAAATATTTATATTTTATGTTTATTTCTGCCTTTTTAGGTTCAATCAATGACGTGTCAGGTTTACTTTCCAAAATTTTACCTTCCTATATTCTTGCGACAGTAGATAATGATTTCAGCAATTGTTTTGTAAGATGGTTATCTGTTTGCAATCTTCAAAATCAACCACAAGAATTACCAAAAAAACAGAAAGATTTTGACTTTTTAATTTGCCAAGCTCGTCACAAATATATTACAAACATGTGCCAGACAAGTGAAGATAAGGCACGTCTACTTGCTCTTCAGGCCCTGAAAGTAATGCTTGGATTAACGCACTTCCATCGTCGTCATTGGGGAAATTTGTTAGACGAAAATAACATTCCAAGTTCCTCGCCTCAGACTTGGTCTCCTTTTGGAAAACACCACTACTCGCCTTTGGGTAAAAAATCTGATATTTTAGGCCTACTAGTTAATGCAAAAAAAGCGCAGGGGTTTTTTTCAAAACGAGTCAGATAAATTTGAACATTATCAAATGAGTTGATTTTAGCTGAAAACGGTTTTACTGATAGAGCCATTGGATTTTCCGTTTTCCCCCGTGGTTTAAACGAGCGGGAAAAATTGATTTCCGTTAATTCTGTAACAAAATGGAAAACATTAAACTTTATGGTCTTGATCGTATTGCGCCATACACTTCAAAATCCTATCTGGACAAAATTCTAATTTTTAGCGTGTTAGCTCTTTGCCACATCCTTAGAAAACATCTGAAATAATGAATAGACTTGAAGAACTTTTTACCCAATTAAGTTTGGCTTTTAAAATATGAAATGGATCCTTTGTTCATAGGTTTTTAAGGTTTTATTTCATGAAATGTTTACAAAAAAAAAATTGCCAAGATATCTCGAACGTTTCATCATCCAAAGGGAATTCAGTTTAGCTGGTAAAACCTTTAACGTTTAGAGGTAATGCAATACCGTCTCTAGGAACAATCAGGAAGACTAACTTGATGACAATTGGAAGAATGATGAAAGATTAGATTAAGTCTATTTATTTAATTTTAGTATTGTTATTTGGTATTTATAAGATATATATTTTAAACCCGTCTTTATTTACTTGTAATGGAAAGCAAGATAAAATGTTAATATAGTTCGATAGTAATCTTGATAAATTAAAAAAAATATGTTTAATGTGTATTGCCACAATTTGCAAAAAAAAACACATGTGTACTGCTGTACTTGCAAGAGTCCAGTTAACTTCTTTTAAAACCTGAGATGCTGCTATTTTTTAAACACAAACTATGAAAGATGATTATTATGAACATTTAAATCAATTCATAATGCCATTTTGCGTTATATGTTACCTACTAAACATTTGACCAAAAATATGTCCATCCTGAATGAAATAATACCAAAACTATTTTTCGAGATGCATCTTCTACCCCTTACTCAAAATTTGCAAGAAACAATCTGGCCAAAATCCTAATGACTAGCGACATAGTTTAAAGAATATACATATATTGTATATTCCTTAAACTATGCTAGCAATTAAGGTTTTAAGTGACCTATTTTGTAGTAATATTGGTAAATAGCAGAATCGATTTTTTTTTTGTTTTGTACACTCGCGTTTCGTACATCTCAAAAATTTCTCCAAATTATTCTTATTTCGTACACAAAATTATTTATTCAGTTTTCGACATCTCGTTTTGTACACCAAAAACTGAGGTAGGTTTCTGTCTCTAATTGTTCATTATATATGGCAAAATGAATTAAAACTAATTTTATAACTTAATATCGAAATGTTTATTGCTCACCTTTAAGATACAGAAATATAATATATTTATTTAGATAATGGTGATAATAAAATAATCAAATAATAATATATGTTTTAACTATCTACCTAAACGGAAAAGTTTACTGTTCCTACTTTTAATGATTTATCACGTCCGAAATATAATTCGGGAAAATAAAAAACCGCTTTAACTAACCAGAACTAACCATGATCGACCAGAACTAAGGGCTTTTGAATTTGTCTAAATTATCTCTACGTAAAAGTTATTAAAATTTTAATAATTTTTAATATGGTATTTATTTGGTTAATTATTTGGGTCATCACAATGGCTGGTGTACGAAACAAGAATCATAAAATTGATTAAATAATTCAATGTACAAAACGAGAATATTTCAGGTAAATTGCTGAACTGTACGACACGCGAGTGTACGAAACTAAAAACAGCATAGATGAGTTTGTAATATATGTTTACTATTTACCCTCTAATTTTATGGACATTGGACGATGTAAAACATCATATATCTGTAATACATTTTATTTTTATGTCAAACTTTTATGTTTCAACTCTCCCTACGTAGAAATCGACTCGTTACGGTTTGTTATTATCAAAATGTCAACTTAAAAAAATAGATTAGTTAATAGACATATTATGAGACATTAAAAAGGTCGTATTTACACATCTATTTAACAATTTCCCAATGTTGTCTAGCTTCACCACATAAAATGTTATTTACTTCGTAAACGACGTTTACCTTCGTTCGCAATAATTAAATCAACAATTATTCTCCGAAATGTTGCAAGAGGTTTAATTAATTACTACAATTGTGATTTATCGTTAAAATAAAGAAAAAACAATTAGTAACGTTTACCTGTCTTTAATGTTGTAAATGAAAATATTTCCAGTGGAAATATATCCATGGAAATGGAAATATTTGAAATTTCCGAACGTGTCTCGGAAATATTGGAAATATTGGAAATTTTGGAAATATCGAAAAAAAATAAGAATGCGTTTTAAAACCAACAAAACAAAGATTTTTATATATTTCTTATACTTTTGTGCAGTACAAATTTTATACTAGTACGTAAAGGGTGAACACTTTTCTTCGAGTTAAGCAAATATTTATATTTTACCTTGAGGAGAAATAATTGCGATTAAACCTGAAATACGACATCTAGCAAATGGCCACCACGAGACCTCTGGCAAACGGTCATTCTCTTCATAAAATTCTGGATAACGTTTTCGCATACCTGTGGCTCTATTTCAGCAATAACGCGCCGTATCTCTTCTTTTAGGCGTCCAATTGATTGCAGCTTGTTCACATACACATTTTCTTTAAGGTAACCCCAAAGAAAGTATTCCATCGGGTTAGATTGCATGATCTTGGTGGCCAATTTTGATCGCCAAACCGAGAAATGACACGGTCTGGAAACTTGGTCCGCGGTAACTCCATTGTTTCGCGAGCTGTGTGGTAGGTCGTACCGTCTTGTTGGAAAAACAGATCACCCTCATCAATTCGATTTAATTCAGGCCACAAAATTCGGGTCACATTTCGCGATACCGCACATTAACAGCGCATTTCCAGACGCATGCCTTGCCTTGAGTTCTTGCGTCAGTTGAATCTTGTACGCGTGCAAATGCAGATCTTTTGTTCAAATTTTTTGCAGGATGTGTCTGGTCATATTCAATTCTTGACCACGATGCCGAATGGAAATGCCTGGATTCTCTGCCACACTTTTCCTCACTGCGGCTAGTGTTTTTAAAAAAAAAAAAAAAAAGGGGGGGGGCGCTGACTTTAGCAAATCTCATCATCGATTTAATTCGGCATTCAAAATTCGTCACTTTTTGCGATACCGCAATTAACAGCGACTCCAGACGCATGCCTTTGTTGAGTTTTTGCGTCAGTTGAATCTTGTGCGCGTGCAAATGCAGATCTTTTGTTAAAATTTTTTGCAGGATGTGTCTGGTCATATTCAATTCTTGACCACGATGCCGAATGGAAATGCCTGGATTCTCTGCCACACTTTTCCTCACTGCGGCTATGTTTTTGATGGATCAACACAGGCGGCGACAAACAGGGGTCTTCTCATCCATCTATATGAATTTTGTCTCAAATTTTTTAATTAAGCGGCGAACTGTAAACTTATTTGGTGCATTGTTGCGACCAAAAACTACACGTAATCTGCGTATTATTTCCGCAAAACGTTCCCCATTTTATAGTGAAATTTCACAATAATTAAACGTTGTTTGTCTGAATAGTGCTCCATAACTTTTAATTGCGTGGTCTGTACATGACGGCTGTCAAAAAATAAAAATTGAATTACTCGCACAAACAAAATGGCTGCAAATCCGGCGTTCTTGTTGAGACACCCTTATTACGATTACGAATAATAAAATCTCGATCTCGGGATATCACCGATTATTGCTTGTTGCTATTGCTTGCTTTAAAAGAAGTATAATTGCACTCCCATGAAGACGGCATTGATGCTGAATACAATATTTAAGGTGTGAATGACATCGATGAAGATATGACTCTTGATCAAGTTGCACAACTTGTGTCTCGTGGTCGTGTGTAATTACTTTTTTATAAACTTCACTGTCTTTTTGTATTTCTAAATTTTTATTATTTACTAATGTATTTTGCGTTTTAACATTTGGATGACAATTTCACTCATGTATAAACAACCCCATTTGAAATGTCAAAAATTGAAATTTGCTATCGGGTAGAAAGGAAAAAGTTACTGGCTAAAAAAATCGGTTAGCTTACGGTTCTATCAAGGGTGTCGTCCATTGTTACCTCAGTAGCGATTGTATTTTATATTGGTGATTAATTATTATTTTGCTTTTCGTACTTAGATTTTAAGCCAGATATTTTTTGCCTGGGTTTGAATGCTTCGGAAATTGAACTCGTTTCTCAAAATAAGTATCCGGCCAAAACTGACCATTTATGGAATTACCTATGATAAACTTGCATTAAATGTTTAGTTTTTTAAGTTTTGTAGTTTTTATTTCTATATTTCAAATATTTCCAATATTTCCATATATTTTCAAATATTTATTTCCGGAAATTTTCCATCACTATTCGCTATAATTAAATCAACAATTATTCTCCAAAATATCGCAAGAGGTCTTATTAATTACTATAATTTTGATTTATCGTTAAAATAAAGGAGAAACAATTAGTAACGTCTACCCGTCCTAATAGAGCATTAGTCACAGAGCAAACGAAATACTCTTGGAAATTTTAGAACCCTTTTTACCCTCCCACCTCGGTCAAAAACGCGTCTCAGACGAGTCTGACGTCAAAAAAAAACGTACGATCGAACCTTTACCAGACAGACAGACTAAACATTCACGAAAAGCAGACGGTCGGATGGGAGACTTGACAACGTCGCCGCTCGGCTATGGCATGCGTGCATCTCTCAGGGTCGCCGGTGTTATCACAGACAGCCCTGACGCGGCGGGCGGGGGGATGACGAGGGGGCGAGAGGGGAAGGGGCGAATTTCAACTGTCTAGACGATCGCGGCACTACACTTGACAGCGCTAGTCTCGGCATACTGCGATTGGCTTCGGTGTGGAAGCGACGCGCTCAGTCAGTTACATTCGGAACTCGGAGAGACAAACATCGATATTTTACTTGTTCGTTTCGATAAACGAAGCGCGTGTGAAACAAACATAAGAACAGATGACAGTGAAACAAGTAAGACTCAGTTGTAATAAGGACTGTTGTTGTTGCTGTTTGAACATCAAAAACTTGGAGAAGAACATCTTGAAAAAGGCGTTTAAAAAATGTTTAAGCGTGATGCGGCTAAAGTTGAATGTTAACAAAAAGGTACAAGTCTAAAATTCTAATTTCCACGAAATTCGCTGTGATAAAACGCTGTGATAGTTTTTAATGTTGTGATCTTTATTCTCGCAAGCTTTAAGCTCGAGATTTAGTCTACGTTTTTGTGATTGAAGTAAGTGTAGTTTTTTGAAGATTTTTCTTTTTTGTTAACGTAGTTTCGATTACATTTAAATGAAAATATGAAGGCGATAAAACATTTATAGTTTATTCCATAGTCTAGTCGAGAAGTGTGTTTCCTGCGAAAAATAGTTAGAAGTCTTCGAAACATATGAGCGATAGCTCCTTCGACGCGGAATGCAAATCTGAGAAAGGCGTTTTGGGGATTTTTTCTGCTAATAAAAATTGCAATTGTTAATAACAAAAAAAGAAAAAAAAGCCATTTTAATTTTTGATGATAACTCAAAAACAATATGAGATAGCGGATATTGCAAAAAAGATCCTTGAAGAGGTGGAAATTTCTGATAAAAAAGTCCCAACTCCCCGAGTTCTTTCTCCATTATTTTCAATTTATCGCTGAAAATGGGATCCGCGCGATATTTTTGGTTGGGCGCTCAGAGTCAGTCATTAGTATTCAACTTATTATGCAGAAAAACTTTTGAAACCTAAAAATGCAAAAAGGAAACATATTTTAGTAACAAAAATACGTTTGTACCTATCTGAAGAAAAAAGCAATGTTACCTTCCTACAGATTTTTTCTTAAAACAAGTCTAAAAATACACTTTTGCCATTTGACGAAAATTAATATACCCATTAGTCAGTTGTAATAATTCTTCTTTAATTCTCTACTCTAGACTAGACGTCATTAATTGTTCCTGTTTTTTATTTTTTCCCTTTAAAGGGTTTTCGTGAGCAACAGAGGTCTTTACTTCGGAGTTACGCATTGTCAAGAATATGGGCCAAAGTTTAAAATATATGTTAACTAATTTTTTAACCATTCCTTAAAACATATTACAATCATGTAAAATTCGATATACACTTCTAATGAAATTGGAAAAGAATGATTTTGGAAATACTTAGTTTTATTTAATTTTGATTAGTCAGTTGACTGGTTTATTTGGTTACTAATTAAGTATAAAAAGTAAATATAAAACCAATAGATATATAGGTACTATTACAATAATTATTGAAAAACAAAGTTTTTTTAAATTGTTATTTATACATTTCCAAGCATGTTACGAAGGTTATTAGTACACAACGGTATTTTATAAATATTAAACATTAATAACCGATCTATTATCTCTATAAATAATAAAAAATATATTCTTTTTGTTTGAAAACTAAAATATTCTAGGTACCTAATTGGTAGAAATAATGTAAAACAGTGCCCTTTCAAGCAAGGTTTAATTAAAAACTATTTAAATTTAAAAGAATTAATTTCAGTGGGTCAGTTTTCACTAGGTATTAGTTTGTTTAAATTTTGATTTTAAACCAATAGATAAAATATTGACAGCTGGCGCCTAACATGGGGTCGCTATTACAATAGTTTAAAAACAAAGAATTGTTTTAAAATTGTCTTCTATACATTCCCAATTATATTACGAATGCCATTATTACACAATAAATTTTTATACAAATCTTTAATATAGATAACCGAATTGTCAAAATATATAAAAAAAATAAACCATTACTTAAAGTTGGAAACGAAAATCTGCCAGACGGTTGGTAGAAATAATGTAAAACCGTGCTCTGTGTTGCTAGGTTTTTTAAAAAACTATTTTAATTTAAAGAGGTAAATTTCAGTGGGTAGGTTTTTACTAGATATTAGCGTGTTTAAATTAGATTTCTAGCCAATGGATAAAATGTTGACATCTGACGCCCAACATGGGGCCACTATTACAATAGTTAAAAAACAAAGTATTGTTTTAAAATTGTTTTCTATACATTACCAAGCATATTACGAATGCCATTATTCCACAATAAAATTTTATATAAGTCCTAAACATAAATAAATAACCGAATTGTCAAAATATTAAAAAAAAAGAATTGGTGTCAAATGGTTGGTGGAAATAATGTAAAACCGTGCCCTGTGTTGCTGGGTTTTATTAAAAATCATTTAAATTTAAAGGGATAAATTTAGTGGATAAGTTTTTACTAGATATTAGAGTGTTTAAATAAGATTTCTAGCCAATAGATAAAATGTTGACATCTGGCGGCCTAACATGGGGCCGCTCTTACAATAGTTAAAAAACAAAGTATTGTTTTAAAATTGTTTCCTATACATTCCCAAGCATGTTACGAATGCCATTATTACTTATTACACATTAAAATTTTATATAAATTTTAGACATTAATACCAGATTTGTCGAAATATTTAAAAACTTAATCTTTAAAGATGATCAATATAATCTGTTAAGCAGTTAATAAAATAATGCAAAACATTGCCCTTAAAAGCTAGGTTTACTAAAGAATATTAAACTTTAAAAGGATACATGTCATTAGGTAAGTTTATACTAGATATTAGATTGTTTAAATTTGATTTTAAACCAATAGATAAACTGTTGACATCTGGCGCCCAACATTTGGTCACTATTAGAATTGTTGAAAAACACAGTATGTTTTTAAATTTGTTTTCCATACATTCCCAAACATATTACAAATGTCATTATTTCACAATAAAATTGTATAAATATCTTAAACATTTTTACCTGATTTATCGAAATATTTAAAAAATTAATCTTTAAAGTTGAAAACTAAATTCTGTTAAGCAGTTAGTAAAATAATGTTAAGCAGTACCCTGTGAAGCTAGGTTTAATAAAGAATATTAAAATTTAAAGAAATAAATTTTATTAGGTACGATTTTCCTAGATATTAGATTGTTTAAACTTGATTTTAAACCAATAGATAAAATGTCTGGCGCCACTATTACAATTGTTAAAAGACAAAGTATTGTTTTAAAATTGTTTCCTATACATTGTTAAACACATTACGGATGTCATTATTCTACAATAAAATTTTATACAGGGTTCTCCATAATAGACTACCCATTTTAATTGCTCAGTAAAATTGTTAAAACCTAATAAAACGTACCTTTTATTACACTTAATTTATTTCACTATACAATAAGCTTGGCAACTCTGTACAGGGCTTAAATTTTTTAAAATTTAAAAATAAATTAAAATTTTTTTATTACAAAAATGTTTTTATTCTGTCAAGGAATATATGGAGGCGCCACCAATGAATTAAATTTCATGTATGGACTATTTTTGTATTGTCTATTGATCATTTTTTATTTATCACGTTTGTAATATTGCGTTTTTTGTCTTATACCTTTAAATTTTATTTATGGTTACTTTGGTGAGTTTTGTGACCTGCAACAAACATGTAAATGTAACGTTGTCAAATAAATGTATATCTATCTATCTATCTAATTACAATTCACTCTTTGGAATTTACTATTACATACGACTTATGTAAACTTTTAAAAATTACGTTTTTTAATTAAGTGCCATTAACTTCAATGCACTTTTCAAGATTTAACAAGAAATGATTTATGACACAATGAAGAAAACCCTGATCTATTCACCGGACCTCTTCAGGAATTCGGACTTTAAGATCTTGGATGTTTTCTGGACGAGTTGCAAAAACCTTTGACTTTAAATAGCCCCACAGAAAAAGTCTGGTGCAGTTAAGTCCGGAGACCTTAAAAGCCAATTTAAATCCCCAAATAGTGAAATGAGTCGGCCATTAAACAGTTCTCGCAGAAGTCTTTTAGAGTTTTTAGCGGTATGTACTGTCGCTTTATCATCAATTTTTCCTAGTTTTGTGACTCGACTCGATTAATAATATGTTGGTTTAAATCCCAAAGGTCATAGAAGATAACAATGTAAAAAAAAGTAATGACATCTTATATAAAATTCATTTCAATATCAAAATAGGTAGTCTATTATAGGGAACCCTGTATAAATCTTAAACATTAATATCCAAGGTAATGGAAAGATTCATTAATTCCCAAATCTTAAAGTATCTGGAAAAACATAAGATCTTACATGATAGACAATATGGATTCCGTCACAGTAGATCCACAGCTGATCTTCTTTCCTTTGTCTCACACAACTGGAACAAGTCCCTTGAGTTTCTTGGTGAATCCCAGATCGTTGCTCTTGACATATCCAAAGCTTTCGATAAGGTCTGGCATGATGGGCTTTTTAACAAACTTCCTTCTTACGGTCTTCCACCTAAGCTTTGCTCTTGGCTTTCCAGTTTCCTTTCTAATCGACGTATATCAGTAAGTGTAGATGGCCATTCCCCCAGCTTCTACCAAATTAATGCTGGGGTGCCCCAGGGCTCGGTGCTGGCACCCACGCTGTTTCTTCTACACATTAACGATCTTCTCTCTTCCACAATCAATCCCATTCATAGTTTTGCTGACGATAGTACCCTCCACTCTAGTATTCAATTTCTTAAGCCACCGTGTAATTCTGATTTTAAAACAAGCGCAGGTCAATGCAGATATCTCTTTCACAAGACCTCAAAGTTATCTTGGATTGGGGCACCAAAAATCTTGTTCAGTTTAATGCCTCAAAAACACAGTCATGTTCACTGTCACGAAAAAAGTCTGCCAATGCTCATCCCTTACATATTATGAGCGGCCAAGTTCTGCAGAACAAAGAGTCGTTTAATCTTGTCGGCGTTACTTTTGAGAATAACCTCAACTGCACAAACACATTTCATCCATAGCTTCGGCAGCTTCAAAAAGATTGGATTCCTCTTTCGAGCCAGAAAATATTTCTCTTCTTCCAATCTGTACATTCTGTATGTATCCCAAATCAGACCCTCTTTGGAATATTGTTCTCATGTCTGGGGAATGGCGTCCCCTACAACACTTAGCATTCTGACTCCATTCAAAAAAGAGCTGTTCGTCTTATTAATGATCCAACGCTCACAGAAAGGCTTCCTCTTCTTGCCCATCGTCGAGCTGTAGGGGATCTGTCGCTCTTCTATAGGTATTTTCACGGCTTCTGCTCAGAGGAATTGGCCAGTATTATTCCTTCTCTGGCAGCTCCCAACAGAGCAACACGTAGTGCAACTTTTATGCATCCTTTTACAGTTCAGTTAGAGAGGCCCCGAACTTCCCGCTTTCTTCGTTCCTTTATTCCTAGAGTGTCAAGACTATGGAACCTGCTGCCCGCAGAAGTTTTTCCTTCTCCTCCCAATCTCCAAAAATTTAAGTCCCGTGTGAACAAACTCCCTCTCACCACACTGAAGACACCCACGGTACGTTAGTACTTAGGCATCAGCCTTCGGACTGTCCTAAGATTTAAAAAAATCCGATTTGTTGAAATATTTAAAAAATTAATCTTTAAAGTTGAAAACTAAAATCTGTTGAGCAGTAAGTAAAATTATGTAAAACAGTGATATGTGAAGCTTGTTGTATTAAAGAATAATAAAATTTAAAGGGATAAATTTCGTTAGATACGTTTATACTAGATATTGAATTGTTTAAACTTAATTTTAAAACAATAGATACAATGTTAACATCTGGCGCCAAACTTAAGGCCACTATTACAATTATTAAAAACTCCAAAATCAAAGTTTTTTTAATTAAATTGGTGTCTTTGAAAAAACAAGTCAAAGTGTTAATTTTTATCTTTATATTCATTACAGACACGCGAAGGGTATTATAAAAGCAAGGTCGCTAGTTCAAATTAAATCTCTTTATTTATGTTTTTTCCTTCAAAGAGAACCAATTTTATTTATTATCAATATACATAGAATGATATTCAACAATGATATTTCTTATAAATATTAAATATTATTAATCAAACTAAAATGTGTTAAGCAGTGGTAAAAATTTGGTTTAAATAAAACATCAATTAATTTAGTAAAAAAATATGTATGGGATCGACACCTCAGTCCTGATTGCAGATTACAGACTTTTTTAAGCACAAGGTCGATTGACTCTATAGAACTTGCAGATGGGTTAAGCAATACTATAAAAAACTTGTTAGAAAAGTAAATATCCATTAACATTTCGATAATTGTTTTCTAAATAAAAAAACGTCGAAACTATTTAAAATAAAAATAATAATTAAAATTACCCAAATCATGCTTTAAAAATTGGAGATAGTTCGCGAATTACTTTCCTATATTTATGACAATATGTCACAAATGATATATCTATTAGTCGTAATAAAATGTATTATTTTTTAAAATAAAAATTAATTTTAAAAATTTACAGTACGAGGTCCGAATTATATACGACCTTCACCCATCTGCCAACCGGATGAAAAATATTTTTTATCAAATACAATACGTAAACAAAAGTATCACTATTGGATTGCCAAAAAAATATGGCCAAGGCTATAATTAATTAAAAGAAACATTTAAAATAATTTGATAATCCCTGTAAAATCAATTTTTATTTTTTTTAATTGTGCATGACATTACTAATATACCCTTAATGTTTTTTTGTTCAATTTCGTTAATAAAAATTTTAACAATTTCTTTAATTTAAAATTTTAAAAACTATCAAAGGCTTTATTTATAAAATTTAAGAAAATAAGTTAGTAGTATATTATTACTGTCATGTAGAATGAAAGGATAAGATTTGACGTTATACAGAGAGTAATAAAATTTTTCATTTTTTTTTAATTAGGTACTTAGTTATACTTCGACCATGATTTTTTAAGCCACTACATATAATATTTCATTAAAAAAAGTTCTCATCCAGGCAGATGGGTAAAGATTTTAAAAAATTACCCTTATTTAGGGGTTAAAAATTTCCGAAAAACGAAAGAATTATATTATATCGATGATTATGAACACAATAATTATAGTTTTGTTTTATCATATAAAGCAAACTTAAGTACCTATTTTCGTGATAAATAAGGATTTATGAAAGTTCATTATGTTTTGGGGGTAGTTTAACCTCTTGGATGTGTGATATTTAACCAAAATCTATTAAAATGACTAGGATAAGCTATCACAAGTCTTTTATGCAAAAAAATAAATAAAATATATTTTTATTTGACTTTTACTTTTTCTTGATAGAAGGTGACTCTACCTTTTGTAGGGCTTTGTTCTTATGAAAACTAACAAGAATTAATTGTTTCATAGTTTTCATGATTTGAGAATACAAAATATTATTTTAGAATGTTTTAACATGTGTGATTTATTTTTTAATTTGTGGGTATGGGACCGTTATTGTGCTTAATGGTGCATTTTTAACTTTCAGAAATCATCATATATCACGAAAGTACTTAATTTTGTTCTACTAAAATATATTATGGCAAAAATACGATAATCATTGTGTTTATATTTGTTATTCGGGAATTTCTAACCCCTAAATAGGAATCATCTTTGAAAATGTTAGATGAACAAAACATACTGATTATTTTGGTTTGTACTTTCATCTTTTTTTTACTTGGTCGCTATAACATGTTCAAATAGACGCGAAAAGAGCTTTTTTGCGATTACTCTTTAGGAGAAACTTTTTGGTAAATGAATCCACCATAACGACAGAGAACCCATATTCAATTAGTTTTAAATCAAGAGATAAGTATCATCATAAATTAAAATTTTTATGACTTAAACAAAAATGTCTACTTCTTAAAAAGAAACGCCGTTACAACATAAATAATACGACATGGTGACTCGCTCCTGTTTAAAAATAAAATGTGTCCTTGAAGTTTTCATTTACCTATTCAATTCGATAACATCTTGTAATATGTTGACAAAATCTTACAACACAAAAGTTCATTAAGCAAAATACCAAATACCAAACCTTACTTGCGTTTCCTTGACTTTTAACATGTCCTTCATCCTGAAAAATTCTGGGCGCAACGTTTTAAATGGATTTCAGAATAAGTGCTTATGTACGATTGCATTATAAACAGTTGTTTATTAGACAGTTTAGCGGGCGTAAAGTGACCTTTTAAGTACTAGTAAAATAAAACAAGTCATTATTTTACACGTTTTCATGATTAGTCCAGGAAATGAATCTCAATAAATGGCAACATCTCGCATTTTTTTCGTCCTGCATCAATTTGCATAAAAATTTGGAATTAAGCTCAACTTACCCTCTATTTCTAATTCTATAAAATGCCGATGGGAGCTGTTTGTTTTTTAAGTGTGAAATCTACCCCTATAAAAAACATTCTAAAACTTAAGATTGGTAAAATTTGGATTGGATTAGTTAAATAATGATTGTTTTATGCATTGGAATACAATTTCAGAATATTTTAACCCCTAAAAATCCCCCCTCGTTATAGCTTAAAGTTAAAATAAATATATTTACCCAAAAAAATGATTAATTTATCATAGTGATTTAATTTAAGAATAATGTTGCCTAAAATTTGTACTTGTTTCATTCTGTAACTTTTCAACCCTCATAAATCAACCCCTATTACAGCTTAATTATAAAAAAAAGATTTACCAAAACAAAAATTAAAAGCTTGGCAGAGTTATTAATTAAAAATGTTACTGCCTGAAATACAGGGTGGCCGGCCATATTTTGACCCATATTTTAATCGAGAATAACTTTGGAACAAATAAAGGTATCAAGATGCGGTTTTTGCAGATGCACTTATATTTCTTTAAAGTTTATTCTCGTACCTTCACGATTTTATTGTGACATTCCATTAGCTCAAAAACAAAATGGCCGATTTTCCATTATAGGACAACTATGTTATTTTAAATGGAACACCCTGTATATGTTTCTATATTTTCAAAATTTAATTTTTTCCCTTTAAAGAAATGTAACACAAGATATGGTTATCTCAAAAAACAACGTATTTATTGACCTTCGAAAAATTGACTACATGTCGACCAACAATATTATTTAACAATTAAAATTTGCTTCATATGTTAAAAAAAAAAAGGATCGCCAAAGGTTTAGGTTATTCACAAAATAATAGTTACAATAAGGTTACATTACTTTTTAAAAAACTACTGTAAATGTTGAAAATGTCTTCCGCCGACTTCGACGCACTTATTTAAATTCGAAAAAAACTTATTAAAACTATTGACTAAAAATTCTTCAGGAATATTTTCTATTATGTTTCGGATATTAATTTTTAATTGCTCTAAATTTTGGGAAGTGGACTATAACACCTCTCTTTCACATATCCCCACAGAAAAAAATCTGGAACAGTCAAATCTGGTGAACGAGGTGGCCAGGAAATAGGGCCTCCTCTTCCAATCCACCGGTTTCCAAAAACGTTGGTCAGTGAATCCTTGGTAATGTTAGCATAATGTGGTGTAGCCCCATCTTGTTGAAAATAGACGAAATTCAATAGATTTTCTTCTTGCAATTGGGGATAAAAAAATATTTCCAGCATATCAACGTAAGTCCAAGAGGTTACAGTTGGTTCATGAAAAAAAAAAAATGGCCCATAAATTTTTGCTTTGACATACCACACCAGACTGTGACTTTTGGCGAATCTCTAACGTGTTCGTTATATTGTCGAGGATTTTCTGTTGCCCAAAACCTGCAGTTATGCTTATTTACTTTTCCATTGAGGTGAAATGTGGCTTCGTCTGACATTATTAGTCTATCCAAAAAATGTATATTGTTCCTTACTAAATTTTGAATTCTCTGGCAAAATTCCACCCTTTGTGGAAAATCAGTTTCTTTTATTTCTTGTAACATTTGAATTTTGTATGGCTTTTTAAATTTTAAATTCTTTTTTCATGATTTCTTGTACTGTAGTTTTAGGAATATGGACTGAACTTGAGATTTTTCTTGTTGACAATGTTGGATCTTCCTGAGTTATCTCCAGAATTTGTAACGTTTTATTTAGCAAATTCTCATTGTTTACTAATTTCTTTTTACGGGCTAAAGATCCTGTACTCCAGAATTTTCTGTACCAGATTTTAATTGAATTTTTTGTGGGTGGAGCTTTATTAAACATGTTTCTAAATCTTCGCTGGGTTTCTTTACTGATTTGGTTTCGGCAAACATAATAACACATTTTCCTTTTTCGCTTAACGAGAACATTTTGCGCTTCCTAATTAAAATAACTTGTCAAAAATGACCAACAATGGCTGACAATGAGGCTTGTTGCTGTTATGGAAACGAGATAACTTTGTTTCCACAGGCGACTTTTCAAAAATCCTTTAAAATAATATTCCTATTCGACATACAGTCAATTCTTTGGAGGTCAATAAATGCGTTATTTTTTAAGATAACCATAGCTTGTGTTACATTTTTTAAAGGGAAATATTAAATTTTAAAAATATTGAAACATATACAGGGTGTTCCATTTAAAATAACAAAGTTGTCCTATATCGGAAAATCGGCCATTTTGTTTTTGAGCTAATGGAATGTCACATAAAAATGGTAAAGATACGAGAATAAACTTTAAAGAAATATAAGTATATTTACGAAAACCGCATCTTGATATCTTTATTTGTTCAAAAGTTATTCGCGATCAAAATGGGTCAAAATATGGACGGCCACCCTGTATTACCAATTTCATTATTTTACAAATTTTCAATCTCTAAAAACCAGTCTTTACAACATTGCAATTCTTATAAACTAATTTAATAGATATAAATAAGAAAAAAAGTAGAATTACATTTAAAAAAATTATTTACACAAAAATACACTGTATATTTACATATATAGACAAAAATAAAATTTATACAAACACAGATAAAAATAAGTTTTTTAAATGTCTTCATTTATCATAATCATCATCCTCAACATCTTCTACTACTGGTTCACTATTATTACAATTTTTACCAGAGCATCCCTTTGTATTTTGAAATAAATATCTGCAAACTATACCGGTTATGTAGATTATTATGCTCTGAAGTGGACTATTCAAATTTTTCATTTTTAATGATAGAAAGTTTTTTAAAAAATAATATTGTAAGATTCTTTTTAAGAGCTACAAAGTTATGGAATTAAATCCTTTTAAATCCTTTAGTTTTAAAATAGGTTGAGTTTAAAGGTCTCGAATAAGGTGGCGCTCGCTCGTAAATAGGAAACAAAGGAAATTCTTTGTAATCAAAACTATAATTCGGTACTCTAGCATTTTTTTTTGTACCTCCAGTATTTTTGGAGTTATTTTAAACCGACCTCGTATTTCTTCAAGTTTCCGAGATCCCAATGACGAGGCTCAAATTTGGGATACCCTGTACAGTGTTACACTGTTGGAACCTGCTAAAAGAGGAATGTTGTTGCCTAAATCCTTAGAGGAGGAGCCGTACAAAAACTTTTAAATAGCGTCAGGTCTCATATTGCCCGTCGGTGGGCAAGAAAAGGAGAAGGACAAGGATGCCTTTTTGTAAAAGTGAAATCGTTATTAAGACAAACAAAGCATTTTTTTTATCTTCGGATAGTCCATGAAGGCTGATGCCTAAGTACTAACGTACCGTGGGTGAGAGGTGAGAGGGAGTTTGTTCACACGGGACTGATATTTGGAGATTGGGAGGAAAAGGAAAAACTTCTGCGGGCAGCCAGGTTCCATAGTCTTGACACTCTGGATAAAGTTACACTACGTGTTGCTCTGTTAGGAGCTGCCAGAGAAGGAATTATACTGGCCAACTCCTCTGAGCAGAAGCCGTGAAAATACCTATAGAAGAGCGACAGATCCCCTACAGCTCGACGGTGGGCAAGAAGAGAAAGCCCCTTTGTGAGCGTTGGATCATTAATAAGACGGCTCTTCTTTGAATGGAGTCCAGAATGCTAAGTGTTGTAGGGGATGCCATGAGAACATGAGAACAATATTCTAAAGAATAGAATCAATTGGGAAAAGCCATTCCTCCAACTTGAGAACAGTATAAAGAGCCGCATCTGATTTAAGATATACTGCATGTATCCCATCATTTTCTTAAATATTTTTTTATTATACGCAAAAAATACACAGGATGCCATCCACATTGGGTGAGTATGTACAAATAAAACAACCTTGCACTAGATAACATTATGCGGTCGTAAAATATGATAATAAGAATTTTTGGAATACTTGACATTTTTCGTATTGTCTAAGTACCGTTATTACGAGCATTATTACAAAGACAAACATCAAATCAAGTATCCCAGACTTTGCACTTATTTCTTATCTTGATTACTAAAGGATCTGACTACGTATGTACATTATAATTATGCACTCTTATTTGCAGAAATGATATTTGAATTTTAAATTCAGCGACGTTCTGTATGTTAAAGTGTTTGTAGTCTCGATTTAAAAGTCCTGGAAAGCAATGTACGTTGCCTTATTGATTAAAATGGAACACTTGATTTTATTAATTTTGAAATTTAGTTGATTTGATGAAACCTATATATATAAAAATATTATATAATATATATATATATATATATATATATATATATATATATATATATATATATATATATATATATATATATATATATATACATATTTATATTAGCCTGATAGGTGGTCTTAAGTGGGCTATGAATATCGAATAACTTATTTGTACAATTTTTCATCCGGTGTATCAATACATCAATGCTATGCTGAAATAAAGCAAATATTTAGTGAGGATTGTCGATCTTTTAGTACAATTGAATGAGGGTTTAAGCAAATCTAAAGGGAAATATGTGAACTGGAGGATAGTGAACGTTCAGGCCGACTTGTGGAGGTAATGACTCAAAAGAATATTGACCCTATAGACCTGTGACACACAGAAAAACACATCTTGAAGAGTACCTAATGATCATTAAGAGCTGCACAAGGTTTTTTTATTATTGTTAACTGAACAACAAAGATCAACGCGGATTACTTGGTTCCATAAAAAGCTAAAGCATTTTGATTATGGGCATTCTCCACAAAGAAATTTTCTAATTCTCGAAATCTCCAACCAAAATTTGACTATAGAAATGAAATCGTGGTCTTTTTTGACAAACCAGAAATTACTACAATTGTCTGGATACACAGAAGACAGTTACATTTAGCTGATACACTAATACTTGCTTGCTCCAACAAATTGAAACAATATGATAATGCTCCTGCACATCGATTTTCCAAACGACAAAATATCTCGCAGCTTTAGGTTTAATGGCGTTAGATCGTCCACCGTATAGTCCAGATCTAGCAACATGCGACTTTGGGTTATTTCCTACCTAAAAAATGCTTAAATGTAGACCTACCATTTTGTTATTAGAAAACATGTCCCTAAAAAATGTAATAAAATAGACCAGCTATTAAGAGTGCATTTACGCTACACCTTAGGGGTCGGGCGAAAGGACGCGGAGACGGTGGGCGGAGACTAACAAACTCCCACTAACACAATTTTCGTATAGCCGCATTAAAAATATTATATTTTATTTGGGTTCTTCCAAATTCGGTGTATCTATGCGATGTTGTTTCCGATTGCAAGTCTACAGGAGATAACGTTTTTCGGTAACTATTTTTCACTTAAATGACATAAATTATACACCATTTTAAAGGTAAGGAAATAATCTATGCCTCTGCTGTATCGGATTTTTGAAATATGAGTCGAGTTAGGAGAAAATAGTATCTAAACATAACCGACTTTAGGGTGACTTTCATTCAAGAAAATATTAAAAACTAAATCCAAATTTAAAAAACTATTACAGCAGAAGCCTAGATTTTGGTGTTGGCTTTCATATAGTTTTTAAAAATTATCGATAGCTTATACTGTTTTTGAGAAAAACATTATGCTCCGAAATTGGATCCAATTTTCGCGGCGCGAATAGACTTTTAATATATTTTTTAACCCTCCAGCTCCCATACTAATAATAAATAGTTGAAGTAAAAGAAAAAATACCAAGTCGGGTACTTAATACATGTACGTTAAATACGTTGAACGAAGCTGGACTGGTTTTTCTAGTTTCTAGGATGTCTACTTTTATTCGTCTAGATAATAAATATACGTTCCCTTTCTTTTTTCCCATTTTAAGCGGCGTTTAGAATACATTATTTATCTCTGCTCGACTGTCTCTACTCGGATGGAATATAAATTAAATCCGAACATCATCCGTGTATTTCTTACACCGGATTTTTTATATTGATTAAATATATTATTGTGTATTTATTAAAAAACCGAATTTA
>JAHBCN010008842.1:0-37536 GCA_019359885.1 Listronotus oregonensis | reverse complement strand
TTTAGAAAACCCTTAAAAAATCTATTGAGATGACCAAACACTTAATATAAATATGTATTTGAACCATTTATTGTCTTCTTTTTTTAAAGAACTGTTTAAAATATGGAAGATAAATTTAAGCATCAACATTTAACAGATTTTCCCTAAACGAGGAATGGGGTTTTTTTTTGCTAATTAAACTTTTTCATATTTGATTTAATAAAAAAACTTAAAATTTTAAAATTCTTTTATTTTTTAAAACTTTCCTACAACAAAGCAAACTTCTAATTTGGAATTTAAAAATTTGGCTGCCCCTTTCGGCCCAAAAAATTTGGGATTGAGCCTTAAAGAGATACGAGGTCGGTTAAATGGAGGCAAAGTTGCGCAATTTGATGTTGATCAAAATGCCACCTTAAAAGTTTAAAAAATTTAAATACTTCCGAAGATTTTTGGAAAAAGCCGAATATTCGCGCTTTCATTTTTATTTCATTATGACTATTTAAATAGATATAACAAAATAAATTTAACATTCTCATTGCTACTTTTTCTGTTCTACAACACAGTGTTATTAGATTTACATACCGACGTTTCGTCATTAAGCTGCCACCATCAACTTATTTTTTTAAATACGGTTCTGGATTTTTATTATGGGTTTTAAAAGCTTTTAGGGTTTTTAAACCAAGGATGTACCACACCTATTCGGAAAATATTTTTTTCCTACCCAAACTCTATTATCTTTATCTCCCTAACGCATGATTTCTTACGGAAATTGCCATATATATATATATATATATATATATATATATATATATATATATATATATATATATATATATATATATATATATTATATTATATATATATATATATATATATATTATTATAATATAAATTATTTTAATTATAATAATATTATTTATATTATAAAATTATAATAATAAAATAATTTTATATATATATATAAAAATAATTTATATATATATATTTAAATAATTTATAATAATTATATTAAAATATATATATATTAATTTATAATATAAATTTTATAATAATTTATATATATTATCAAATTTGGCAAATGGGGAAACTTTTTTGTATTAAAAATTTTAGAATAAAGTTATTTTCATAAAAATTCTGCATGTTCTAAATCAAAATGCAAAAAATTAAAAATTTTTTTATAATTTATAACGAATTTAAAAAAAATTCCTTTAAATTTTTCCAACAACTTAAAAAATTCTTATAAAATAAAAAGTTTTCGGTTAAAAACTATTTTTAATATGGAAAAAACCCTTTAATTAAAAAATTTTTAATTTAAAAATGTTGCTTTTGAAAATTTTAAAATATTTAAAAATTAGTTGAAATAAAAGCAAAATTTGTAATTTTTTTTAAATTGGAAGGATGCTATTTCATATTTTAACATAGTTTTTAATTTCGCAACTTTTTTAAAAAACTTTTGAAATTGTGAAATATAAATACTTACTCTTGAGCAAAATTATCTTTTTTGGCATACCCCCTATAAAATTGATAAAATTTTATATCTTGTTAATTACATTTTTAGAAAAAAAAAAAATTTTTAAATTTTAATTTTTATAAATAATAATTATGTGTGATACATCATTGGTTTTGGAACCTTAGAAGCTCTTAAAATCCAAAATAAAAAATCCAGGACCGTATTTAAAAAAAACAAAGTTTATGATGGCAGTTCAAAGACAAAACGTCGGTGTATAAATTTAATAACGCTGTCTTATAGAACAGAATGGGAATGTGATATTTATTTTGTTAGATACATCTATTTAAATAGGTCATAAAAAAATAAAAATGAAATTCCGACTATTCGGTTTTTTTCAAATGAAATTTTTAAATTTTTAGGTGGCATTTTGATGAGCATCAAAGTGCGTAACTTTGCATTCATTTAACCGACCTCGTATCTTTTCAAATTTCCGAGATCCCAATGATAAGGCTCGAATTTCGGACACCCTGTACAACAACTTACTATACAGTTCAAATCGCAACTAAAAATCACCGTCATGGCCTACTGCCAAAATTTATCTTCCTGTCTTGTTAAAAACATGTTGTTTAATAAATTAAGGAACTTCTTATCCGAGACGTATCAAATTTACTTCTAAAGGACATATGATCACTTTATATACTGAGCGACGGCCTCTTTTTGCGATCCCCTTTAGAATTTTTCCCGAAGATGTTTCCTAAAACTTTCGAAACACTGTTGACTCCCAGCTTTCGCCTGATTGGTAAAGCTTTCAACAGCTGAACCGATTTGGCTTCGCGAAGTAGAGACTGGAATGCTAGGGAAACCCTGCAAAGTTTTCCGCTGCGCTGACTTCGTAGAACTGGCACCCATATTGGAGAGAGAGTTCTTGACCATCATCTACGCATATTTGCCTAAAAAGAAAAAAATAATTTAAAAAGGACATAACAATATAATAAAACTAAAATGTCAAATAGTCCAGTAAATGAAGGGACGAAGCTGTAAATAAATCTGTACAGTTTTCCCTTGTGACGCAAAAAAGTTTATCAACATTAACAGGTGGGAAAGGGCTAAAAATGGACCCTCAGGCCCAAAAATTAAGGTTTCCGCTAATATCTGCCAAAATATGCAATTTGAGAATTTTTGTTTAGACAAAAAATGAAGACGCCTTGTAATTTACAAAAATGGTCTTTATTTTTTTTAAATCATAGTTCGAGATAACGGACAAAATTCCCTCATTTCAGCTTCCGCTCTACTGCTAGAATGCCGCTATCTTCATGGATTTACTTATAAGCGGCCGGACGAATTATTTCATTACTCGGGCAATATTGTACATTTTTTAATCATTCAAAGTTCATCGGAATGGGAAAACCCGTACCTATCATTGCATATTAGTTTGGGCCCATTCTGATTTTTCTAGAACATTAAAAAAAGCAGTCAAAGTTTTTTTTCACAATATTTTGAGAGTGTCTCATTAATTTATTGATATGTCTTGAAAAAAATGTGTGTACATTTCTTCTTTATAATGAGACCTTAGCAAGTGTTCATTGATCCCAGAAAATTTCCTTCACCATCTTTCTTGCGTTTTGATAAAAAATTGTTTTGCCCATCTGCATTTTTTAGCCGTTTCCGGCTATCTACCCAGTGTGGAATGTTATGGATTTTTCGACTGCCCTTTTTGCGAAAAATATTGGTGTTGAGAAAAAAATGGTAGGGACCATATTTGTAGATTTTAAGGTGTTCTTCATTTTTGTCTAAACAAAAATTCTCTAATTCGCATACTTTGGCAGATATTCGCGGGAAACTCATTTTTGGGACTTTGGGGAGCCATTTTTAGCGGGTTCCCACGTCGGAATCGTGATAAACTTTTTCTCGCTCGAAAGCAACCGCGAAGATGTAAGAATTGCGCTGCAAATGAAAACTGATTTATTTACAGCTTTGGGTACTTTCAGGTCTTCAGTTACTGGACTAAAAGGTAAGTCTAAGTTTATAATTATATTTATCCGTTCAGTGATACGGTGCAAGGTGGATTTGGTACCACTGAACTAGTATGTTTATGCTTTCTCTGTAAAGAAAATTTATGTCTGAATTGTACTTTTTCATTGTTGATATTTGGTTAATTTTTAGTTAATGGTGGGCAAATATAAATTAATTTTGGATTTTTATTTTAAGACAGTTTACCAAGGGGAAGGCTTAGGTAGTGTTGAATTAAATTCTGCTAAGGTACAATAAAGTCTATTGTTGTGTGCCACCGAATGCAGTAGTCACCGATGACACAAATTATTATTAAATTTGGTTGCTACAATGGCTGTAGCACTTAGTTTTACAATTTTGTTTTATTATTTTCAAACTATTTTTAAATTAAATTCCTTTTTGGTTTATTTAAATTATTTATTTAGTTTTTTTTTATAATATTAACTGTCACTGAATATACTAAGATTTACTAGAGACTAACTTAAATGTATGGCTAACCTAAAGATACTGATGCTTGAAAAAATACTGCTAGATACTTATTTTTCTACAATGGGGTTGTGTTGACCACTAACACAAGGGGCGGAGCCATTTTTAAGATTGGAAATTTCCTTTGTCCCTTTGTATGTAAATACTATTTGAAAAGATCAAGTGTTAAAATATTAATTTGGGGTGTTTACGATCGAAGTATACAATAACCTATTTAGGGTTTTATAGTTCTAAAAGCTTTTTAATAGTAGGGTAATAGATTGTTAGTTTGTAACGGTTTAATTTTGTCGATGCTATGTTATGGTGAATGCGCTGGTAAATGGGTAAATGGTCTACAGCATTAAATTATTTTTTTTTAAATATTCGAGCTAATCTATCTTGGATGCGCTGACGAGTGGCTGGTCCGATTTTTATTTTCAACTGCTGCAGCCGGCCTGGGCAATTTTGCATGGCGGCCGCTGGTGAAACAACATTGGTTTAATATTTTTACTGCGAATATCGTGGTCATCCGTATGGGATTTTTAATTTAAACCATCCAAATTTTTGCAAAGGCTCCAGTTTTGTTGTTGTGTAAATATTTTTGAAAAGTAATGGTGAAATTTGCAAAGATGGTCCCTGAAAATCAGGAAATTATTAGATTTTATTCAAGCCGCCCACTTCGAGGCCACATGTTAACCTAAGTAAGTTTAATTAATTTTTTTAGTCTGTTAAGCACTCATATCGATAATCGATATACACAAAACATCCCTACACTCATTAAAAGAGCATAATAATCAATATTAATTAAACCTTAAAGCATTAGAAATTTACAAAAAAATTAACATTAGAATTTACAGTCAATAAACCAACATTCCTTGCCAAGCACAGCACAGTTTAAGAAAAACAACCAAAGTTTGAAATTTATACATGGCTAATCAAATATAAAAAAAATGGTACAAAAAGAATTTAGTATAAAGTAACGTAGTAGCTTTATATATCGACCCATCGGCTGAAAAGGGACATAATTAAAAAAAAAATAATTTAATGCTGTAGACCATTTACCCATTTACCAGCGCATTCACCATAACATAGCATCGACAAAATTAAACCGTTACAAGTTTAAAGGAAACATTTATTATGCAAAGGATAAGTTTAAATTACTTTTACGTGTTTTTAGAAATATCTACCCTTTTATTAGGGTGTTAAAAGTCTTGGGAAATGTAAATAATGATTATAGAATATTTGGGGTTCTTTGACAATAATGATAATTCTGAATAATGAAAGTAACTATAAAAATGTGTTATCGTGATACGTAAAAACTATAAAAAACATTAATTATTATAAAAGGAAATTCCGTCTTATAATGTATTATCACATTTATAATAGAATATTATATTTGATATTGGTTGGATCACAACACTATTACTAATTCCTGAAAAAACGAGGCTTTATAAAATAGCTATAGACAAAATAGCGTGCAACTAAAACGTTCCTAAAAAAATTAGTCTGTGACTATATTAAAATAATTTTGCATTGAAAAAAAAATTGTATTAAATATCGCTATACAAAATTGTGCGAGATTAAATTGTGCAAGAACAAAATAGCGTATGAATTACTAATACCAGAAAAAATAGTTTTGAATAAAAGGACCGATAAAATGGCTTTTGACAAAATGACGTGAGGCTCTAGGAAACGCACCAACTAGTGCTGGCAGAAATTAGTTTTGGTCAAAATAGAGTTAGCACAAAAATACAGGGGGATTCATAAGGAAATGTCAAAGTCTTATACTTCAGGTACGTAGTCAGGGTCTAAAAATAAACATAAAAGCCTATACAAATATGGGTCCGCAAGGTCGCTGAAAATGGCGTTTTCGAAATACAGGGTGTTAAAATTTTTATTTATTTTTTTTATTTTTTAAATAAAATCTGTGATAATGTAAATATTGGAGTAAAAATTGGTATCCGAGGGTTTTTTGATATGACGAATTCAAATCTAATCTTATTACGGCTCTTACTTGTAGGGGAAGCAACCTACACGTTTACTATTTTGAACAATCACAAATTTTTGGTACGGCCCTGTATTACATTTTTAAGTAAATTAAATAATTATTTTGTCATTTTTACGTCAAAAAGATATACCTGTTAAAAGTTGATATGAGCAACCGTTTTCGAGATATTTGGATTTAAAAAAATTATTGACGCATCTGATTTTATTATAGCAAAATAAAACAAAATGTATATTTAATGAATTATGTATTTTAATTTTTAATAAAATTATTGTTTTTAAATTATGTTTGCCAAAACATAACCTAGGTTTTAATATTTTTAAAAATTTCACTATTTACTTCTAAGCACATGTCAGCTCTGTGGTGGACACCCTGTATCTGGGAAACGAAGGCCTTGCGGACCAATATTTGTATAGACTGTTATGTTTATTTTTGGACCCTGAGTACGTACCTGAAGTATTGACATTTTCTTATGGATCACCCTGTATAACTAATACCTACTATAGCGCCGAAACAAAATACAGCTAATAGCCCTAATAGAACTAAGAGTAACTTAACCAATCAAAACTAACTACTAAAAGTATTCAATTTTAATTAATTCAGTTTGCTAGTTCTGGTTAGTAAGCTAGTTTTATTAGCACTATTTTGACGAACTGTATCTTCTTCTTTACCTGTTTCGTCCAGCGCTACTTCAACCATATTTTTTTATTGTTTCAATGGGGATAACAAAAGATTTATTTTTTAAATCGTGTGGGGTATCCCATTGGATTTTCGGTGTATTAGAACATCGTAGAACTAAAAATACGCGAAAAACTTGTTCTGCCTTTCACTTAATTTTTAAGGTTCCTTAAACTAAAATTTTGATATTTTCAGCATTAGTAGGTACTGGTTAGTGGATAACTGGAAAACTGCAGCGTTTTTCGTTTCATAGTTGCCAACTATGACGGAACCCGAAGTTATAAAATAATTTTATTTGAATTTATCTTTTATTTGTTAATAAACTAAGTCTAAAGGCACAGCACCCTTTATTTGATCTATACATTGCGAAAACCACCGATTAAGAAAAATCTAGATTTTCTTTTTCTTTTGCATTACGAAACACACGATACCGATCTAAACTGCAACAGTGCAACCTTTTAATCCGTAATGTCCGCCAATAAATCTGATGGGTATTTATTAAAGAGCTAATAAACTCTCATAACGCTAATTTAAAAAAGTCTGATTGCGGCGTCGTAATAAAGCTCGTGACCACGCTATTACTGCAGGTTTTCCTTTGAAGGTGACTCTCTCGCTTATAATAATGGGCAAAAATTTAGATTTTTCAGTGGCGCACGGAAAAATCTAATTGGATAGATAATTACGAGGATACTAAATGGTAATAAATGCAAGTAGTTATCTACCTAAACACAAAGTATTACATAGCAACGTCAAAATGATCTGTGGTACCATAAAACGACCAGCAGTAGGCAGTTAGTGAAGACTTTGTAACGTTTTGTAAAAGACCAAAGAGCTTAAAGTAATACACACTAGACGTACTTTAAAAATCAGATTTGTTTTAAATATTAAAAAACAAAAATATTCTACTTACAGGGTCGTGGCTGGAGTGTATTGACCAAGATGTAGACTCGCCACGTCCCAAAATCTTTGACTATCTTCCAACCAGAGATTTAGGTAACTGTATAACTGTTTAACTAAAGGTGCCAAAAAGGAGTTACAAAGAGCAAATATATACAGGGTGTCCTGATAGGGTCGTCCTCCGGCGATATCTCGAAAACCCTTCATCGCATAGCTTTCTAGTACAAGAAAATAGGTCGTGAAATACGAATTTGAGGATAAAACTTGAATTTTTGATATAAGTTACTTTAAAGAATCTAAAAACGAACTGTAATCTGTTTTTTTAATTCACCCCTAGAAAGGGGTGAAAAAAAAATTAAAAAAGTGTTTTTTTTTTTATTTTGAGGAAACTAAGTCCTAGAAAAAATGTTTTAAGTAAAAGTTGTAGAACGTAAAATTCTACATAAAAATATTATATAACTTTTTTTTAAATTAAAATTAACTGAGATAGATAGCTAGAAGCTAGGGGATGATAAGAGCAACTTTAAAAAATCATAAATTATTGGAAAATTAAAAAACTCGTAGTTTTTTTTTTAATTATTTATATAATTAACAACTTTAATTCTTTAGATTTTTTTTATAGAATTAAAGTTGTTAATTATATAAATAATTAAAAAAAAACTATGAGTTTTTTAGTTTTCCAATGATTTATGATTTTTTAAAGTTGCTGTTATCATCCCCTAGCTTCTAGCTACCCTATCTCAATTAATTTTTATTTTAGGAAAAAAAGTTATATAATCATTTTTATGTAGAATTTTACGTTCTACAACTTTTATTTAAAACTTTTTTTTCTAGGACTTACCGTTGCATCAAAATTAAAAAAAAACACTTTTTATTTTTTTTCACCCCTTCCCGGGGGTGAATTAAAAAAATACAGTTCTTTTTTAGATTCTTCAAAGTAACTTATATCAAAAATTCAAGTTTTAACCTCAAATTCGTATTTTACGACCTACTTTCTTGGACTATTCGGAAAAAAATATTTATGGTAAAACTGGCCCCAAAAAAATGCTGGAAATTATTTTCAAGTTTTTAATTCCACCGCTAGAGGGCGTAAAACTAAGAACATAATTAAACACGGATTATTTAAAAATATGCCATATTACCTTATGTCATTGACAAGTTTTCTCACAAACTATTTAAAATTATGAAACTTTTTTCTTTTAAACGTTTTTTCCTAACCTGTCAAATATAGGAAGGAGGGGGAGAGAAATGTACATTTGAAAAAAATTAAATAACTTTTTTCGGCTAAACCGATTTTGATAAACTAGGTCTCGTTTAAAAGAGCTTTTACCAGGGCTTAAGATTAAATATTGGTATAATTAATTATTTTTTTTGCTTTATCCGTTGATAATGATTGGTGTCAAAGTTATAAATTTTGTCACTTTTTTAAAAAATTTAAATACAGTAGTATTATTTTTATAAACACATTAAAAAGAGCATAAAAAAGTAAAGAAACTGGTGAAAACCGCATTTCGATATCTTAATTAATTCTCGACTTATTGCCGAAAAACTACATTACTTGTATTCTTTTCTATTTTAAGCTGTCAGTTTAGTTCTTATTAATCGTAGTTCATCGTTATTATTATTAGTAGTAGTGTTGTTAATCGTTATTTAGTAATTTTAAATTATGTCCTATTTTACCACCGAGGCATACAATATGCTTGCCGTTTTTTCCAAAAAAATTCAAAATGCATTTATTGCTGCAGGACAATATGCCATAAACCTAAGATATACCGAAAGACGGCATTTTAAGAAAAAGTGTTTAGACGTTTTGCAACTCATTTAAGAGAAACTGGAAATGTGCATTTTATTCCATCACAATGAAGATATAATTAGCCTTTGACCCCCTTTTCGAAAATTGATAAATAGAAAATCGAGCAATACATATCCACAAGCCGTTAATAAGATACGAAATGTTTATACAAAAAGGAAAATATTTATTAATGGTAAAAAAAAATTGTTTTTTTATATTTCGATAACAACGCAATCAGGAGTATACGAGTAAGCAACGAAAAGTCGAATAATTTAACTAAGATATCTAAAGCCGGTTTTAACATTCTTGACTTTTTATCGCCCTTGTAATGGGCCTATAATAATAATACTATTGTATTTTTTTTTAATTTATAACCTTAACACAAATCAGTGTTTAGGGATAAAACAAAAATTTAATTATTTATACTAATATTTTATCTTAAGCCCTGGTTTTAAACAAGACCTAGTTTATCGAACTCGGTTAGGCCGAAAAAAAGTTATTTAATTTTTTTCAAATATATATTTGCTCCTTATCCTGTTAAATAAGATTAGGAAAATCGTTATGAAAAATTTCCTAATTACATAGTTTGTGACAAATCTATTAACAGCATAAGTTAATATGGCATATTAATATTATAACAATTGCCAAGTTAACACTGGTTTAGAATGTTTAACAAAATGTCAGATTTTGACTGGTTGCCTACTAAAATCATTGAATAACACTGACAATGACGTTTTGTTAAACATTCTAAACCGTTGTTAACTTTTAACAATTGCTAAGTTCATTGCTAAATTTAACAACGCGATCATCACTCGGCCGTTAATCGACGATTAAGAAGAAAGAACGATAGTCTGTGGGGTCCTTAAACATCTAAACGCAGTTTATACGTCAGTTAAGATTTTCTCTGACCATCAGGTCGGTGCCTAATGTGTTAACGCCGTTGGTTTGGTAAAGTTAAACGCCAAGAGTTTAGGGCTTGATTCTCGGTTCCTCCTTTTTGATTTAACTTTGTAAAATATTTTTTTTTTAATAACCTTTAATTTATAATATGTCCATGGAAAAGGTGTTGAAGAGAAAAATTTTTTTTTTATTTATCGAAAAAAAGCTACCTCGATAAAATTTTTGCTATTTTAAATAAGATTGGGATAGAAACATTTAACATATTTTATAAACTTAAAATGGTACAAGAGTAAAGTGCATTTATTTGATAAGATATGGAAATACGTTACGGTAAAAGTTGTTCATTTAAAGGAAATCTTTATACCAATTTTTAAAAATCGGTCTACTTTTATTTATTTGTAATTAAATTTAATAAATCAATAAATTTTTAATATCAATTTTGTCAAATTTTTTGCTGTTAAGTAACTTTAGCTGAGTTACTGCGGCAATAATTATAAAGCAAAGTGTAATAGTTGTCACTATCAACACCATAGTACAAAATGAGTTGTTAATTTAATTATTAATTAATACTAAAATAATTTTTATCAAAGAATAAAAAATAGGCCATTTTTTTGAAAATTGAATAAGAAACTATCTTTACTTTTGAACAACTTTTCCGAACATTTCCATTCTTCCAAATAAATGGCTTTACCTTAACCATTTAAAGTTTTTTTCAATTTTTTGAGACGCGTATAAAATTTGTTAAATGTTTTTACCAATCTTATTTAAAAAGAGCATTTTTTAAAGAGATTTTTTTTTTAAAAATCAAAAAAAAGAAGTTTTTTACTATTCAACCCCTTTTTCCAATTAAAAACGAAAAGGGGTTTGGGAAAGAAAACTTTTTTTTTTCATTTTTAAAAAAGTTATTGATAAAAATTTTACTTAGAAAGAAAAAAATTTAAAATTTTATGGGGTTTTAAAAAAATTAAAAATTTAAAATTAAAATAAAGTCCATTTTTTTTAAAGATAGGGAAAAAATTAGAAAGTTGAAACATAAAAGTTTTTTTAAATACCAATTTTTAAAAATGCACTTTTTTTTATTTGTAATTAAAATTTCATTATCAATTACCTAATTTAAAATTTTTGTACAGTGGCGTTGATAGTGACAAGTTTTTATTGACACTGGCTTTTATAATCATTAGCCGCAGTATCGTCAGCTTTAAATGCTTACTTAACAGCAAAAAATTTGATTATAAATTGATATTAAAATAAATTTAATCACAAATAAATAAAGTGGGGGATTTTTTCAAAAATTGGGTATAAGAGACTCCCTTTAATTTTGAACAACTTTTCCTTGTAACTTATTTCCATATCTTATCAAATAAATGACTTTACCTTTACCATTTTAATTTTATTTTCAATTTTATACCGTATAAAATATGTTAAATGTTTCTATCTCAATCTTACTCTAAAGTAGCAAAATTTTTATCAAGGGTAGCTTTTTTCGATAAAATCAAAAAAAAAGTTTTTTTCTTCAACACTTTTCCGTGGACATACTGTATATAAATAATTTTATTTTATTTATTAAAAAAAACACAATTTCTGTTTTATAATTTATTTTAATGTCTCTCTCTTCGCATTTGTATGAAACTTCGAGCAAACACCTACATAGAGGCAGCCTAAATGCATGTCCCTGTTGACCAATTAGCACGTGAAGCGAGAAAGAAAGGTTATACACCTACAAGCGCGTAGCCACAGTACAGACAGCGGGGAGGCAGCCGCGCCCTTGTACACCTATTCGTTTTTATTATAAATTACAAGCTAATTAATAGTAAGTACTACGGTGACGAAGGGCTTAACTGGCCAAGAATATAGCGATTTTATTGATTTGGAGAAAATATCAAGAATCCCCAGTTAGAGCGTAATTGTATGGCAACGTTATGTTTATTTTAATTTCATAGACCAAGATTTAATTTCAGTGACCTTTCTCCCCATCCCTGTAACATAAACCAAGTATCTATGTCTTAATTAGTTAAATTGTAATTAACAAATTTCTTTCCAACTTACTATTTAGCCATTTTACAAACATTAGAAATTTATCAGATTCCCTCGTAGATACCAAGAATAAATTTATATAATTCTATTACGAAAATTATAATTCCCATGTCGATCACATATCACTTTATAATTTCTACTTAAAATCTCTTTACCGATGTTAATCTCCAAACAAAATAAATATTTAATTAATTTTCTTTTTCCGATTTGTGTCGGTTAGTCATTTAGCGGTAATTAATTTTACTCATTCACCGGGCTTCGAACAATAATTACTTAGAAACTCACACGCCAATTAGAAATTTATTATTAATATTTTACGATGGCTATAAAAGGATAGTTTTTGCGTGCTAACAAATTTAATTAATGTAAATAAGTTTAAGTGGGTATCCACTAATCAAGCAAAGGAAAATCCGTTTTTTTTAACAAAACTTTCTTTTTTAGAAACAAACAAATAACAGACAAATGATATATAGGTCAAGGTTAATATTTCAGGCCAGTTTGGGTTTTGCACCTCAAAACAAAAATGCAATCGTTTTAAGATCATTTATGCGTCTGTTTTTCTGTTTGTCACGATAGCTTTTTTGAAAAAGAATTGAAGGCATTGTGCGTGGCACATAGCCCAATGCTTTAATCATAGGTCATAAGTGGATAGAATCTACCACCGGTACCACGGCTCCATATTTACGATATAAAGGCAAAAAAAGATCTAAAAGTGGGGTCAGCCACAGAGTACACGTGCTACAACTTACACCAAGTACAGGCATCTAAAGGTAAGAGATGCAATACAGAAGAGTCTGCGCCATATGAATTAAACGTAATGTACTTTTAAAAAATTAAATAAAAACTAAAAAAGCAATTTTCTACCAGTTGTAGTAACTTAAGGTTTATGAAAAATTAAAGAATATATATACTATAATGTCTTAAAACGGAATTTACATGTGACCACAATAAATAGAAATCAATGGTAAAATTATTGGTGTAAAATTTTCGTACCAAATACTACGCGAGGTTAAATTAAATCCGAAAACTTTTTTTTGCTCATGAATATTTTTAGAAAATTTTAAAAAATATTCATAAGCTCGAAAAAAAGTTCTGGGTATAATTTAACCTCTTGTGGTATTACGAATGATCTAAGAACTAGAGCCGAAATATCGTCGTCATCAGTAATATGGAGTTTATCCCGTAAAACATGTTCATTTAGTATTGTTAATTATGTTCCCGCGCAGGCTGTCAACCTATTGGATAGAGGGGTAGCAATAGGGAGTGAAAGTGCAAAATTTTTGGGAAAAAAATCGTCATCGATAATATGTCAGCCATTTTGGCCACTTAAATAAAGTTGAACCCCTAAAAAGGTTCTCGCCCACTAGAGCGAAGCGGCGCGACGCGACGCGATTAAATGCATCAGAAATACTTTACATGTAATCAAACTGAAGTCCGCCCATCTAGGCGATGCGACGCGGCGCGAAGCGACGCGACTCCTCGAGACAAGTCGGGAGAGCAAGCGACAATGTCGCGTGGCATTCGAGTCTCATCGACCTCCTTCGGGTATCATCGTGAAGAATCTCACATGCTGCTCTTTTCTATTATCGCTGAATTTATTTATTTGTTGGTATTTTTGTGATATTTGTCTTATTATTTTTATATATTTTTTTTAAATTAATCTAAATAAAAAAGCTCTTTAGTGAATTCTGATTTCAAGGTATGTAAAAAGACCGAAACTCGCTTTTTCTTTTTATTTTCTTCCTCTTCCATAGCAGCAATTACTCCAAACACAACGCCGCGTCGCGTCTCGCCACCCAGTGGGCGGACAACCCTGTTGCGACGTGTCGCGTCTAATCGCGTCGCGCTTGTGGGTGAGCAACTTAAGGTTCAATAGCCGGGCACCAACAATTTGAAACCCTTAGCGTTAAGTATTCCAAATCTCAACGTGAAAATTTTGTTTGGCCGTTTTAAGTATAACCTTGTAAGGGTCCTTAAAATTGTTAGTGAACCGGCCATAACCAAAAGGACTAACCGTTGGTAGATTCCAAGGGCAGTAAAACGGGGTCAAATTATCCCGAGCGCTTACTTTATACAGGGTGTTTTTTAATTGAATGTCAATATTAAAGGGGGCAATTTTTGGGTTCATTTTAAGAAGAAAACTTCATATGAACGTATGTCCTAAACATCGTAAGTTTTGAGCGTCGGACTAAACAAAATCAAGTGATCAAATCTGCACATAATTTTTAGTCCGACGCACGGTTTTCACCTAAAAAAATTAAATCTAGATATTTCTTTGCATGGTGATATTGTTTACAGATATTGTTATGATCATGCAGAGAAATGGTTTTTATTTTTTTAAGCGAAAACCGTGCATCGGATTGAAAAAAATCAAGTGATCAACTTTGCTTATAAATGATTGGGGATTTCAAAAATATTTTTTATTTTAGGAGAAATCAGTGACGTATCATCAATATCTCCAAAATAAGCAGGTCAAATTCCGTACGAACGCCACTGGTGGAAATAAAAAAATTAGTACACTAAAAGTGCCCCTTGATACATAGTAAATGTATGCCAATATTTATTAAAATATCTAAAGTGATATTACTGATATTAATAATAAATGATTTATTTTTTTTTAAATTTACCACCCTGTATCTCAAAACTTAGGACGTTTAGGACATACGTTCATAATAAGTCTTCTTCTTAAAATGGACCCAAAAATTACCCCCTTAAATATTGACATTCAATTAAAAAAAAAACCCTGTATAAAGTAAGCGTTTGGGATAATTTGACCCTGTTTTACTGCCCTCGGTATCCACCTAACTGTCAGCCCTTTTGGATTTAGACACCTTAGGGGTTCAACTTTAAGTGGCCAAAATGGCTGACATATTATCGATGAGGCGTTTTTTCCCAAAAATGTTGTACTTTTACCCCTTATTGCTACCCCCTGTATCCAATAGGTTGTCAGCCTACGCGGAAACACAATTAACAATACTAAATGAACATGTTTTACGGGAGAAACTCCATATCATCGGTGACGATGATTTTTCGGCTCTGGCCCTTCGTCTATAATTATAATTTTTGCCACAAATTTCACTAACTGAATTCTCAATTTTTATTATACGTAAGTTTAAGGAAAAAAAATTTTTCAATTATTTTTATCAATTTTGCTCTTAACCCATCAGATTTTTAATTCCGGCGCCCCTGTATAATATTGATACAGCATGCAAGATATTAAAATTGGATTTAAACCCATTTAAAACCTTACATAATTCCTTCTTACACCTGCATAAACCAAAGTCGTCTGCCGAACTTGCGTTCTTATCCAAAAAGGAAATATAAAACGAGTTGCAAAACGCAAGTGCAGATCATAAATTGTTGAAAATGAACGATTGCCTTATCTTGACGCCTTAAAAACTTGAAAAACGGCTACCGTTTTCGGACAACGAACCTGTATCCAAAAATAAAAATGTCTAAGAAATTTTATGCTGTATGTCGTACTTGGTGCTATGGTCAAGGGCGTATATAAGATTTAGCAACACGACAAGTAAATAGAATAGAAATTCTTTTTCATTGAACATCCTGTATATTATTGGGTCTTAAACATCTCTACTTGCTTTCGCCGCTTATTTACCAACAAATGACGGGCTGATTAGATTAAGCTAATATGACTCGAGAGCGAAGACTTGGTCATATTCGTCAGTTTAGTAACTTTAAGAGGAAAAATAGTGAGCTTTTGTGAGACAGGTGGGTCAATTTGAGAAACTGGGAGATCCACAAACTGATCTGTAAGTTGCTTTTTGAAATCTTATCAGGCATGGATCAAAAAGCGCCGATGATATAGAGCTAGCGTCACCAGACATCATTGGGTAACAACAGAGCCTCAAGATCGCCGACTAAGAGTTTTGGCTCCTAGAGATTGCTTTGGTTTGACTTGGGAGATTGTGAACTAGTGGTTTCAAGAACACAAAAGGGTAGTTGGTATGAGTTTAGTGTATTACTGAATTAAAAGTATTGGGCTTTCTTCTTACCGTCCTCATTTGTTGTTTTAATTAACTCCTAAGCATTGACTTAACCAACAGCAATGGTGCAGGATAGACATTAGTGGGATCAGGAAAGAGAGAAGGTGATCTTGGTGAATCGTAGCAATGGTAATAAGGCGACATGGTGAAGGACGTAATCCATAGTTTGATATGAAGGGACATGTGGGAGTAATGGTATGAAGTGCCATCAGATATGGTACAAGAAGACTTCTAGTCTTTATAAGAGGTAACATGACGGCCTAGGGTACATTTAGGAAGTAGTGGAATCACATGTCCATCCATATTTTGAGGCGATTTAAAACCCCACTTTTCAACAAGACAACGCCAGACCAGATGTCGCCAGAGTAACCGTAAACTTTATGGATCAACACCACATCAACCGCTTACCATAGCCCCCAAGATCTTCCGATTTTTCTTATTTTGATCATGCGTAGGACACCTAAAGTCGCGGATACAGTACGCTCTTTAGATTATGGTAGCACTTTATCTGAGTTAGGGGTAGGATGAAATAAGATACCCCATTAGAATATAGATTAATGACTAGAAGTGTTAATGGGTGTATAAGAAATCGAGGGTCTTTAACACATTATTAAACCTAATACTGTTAAGCATAAACTTAATAACATATTATATTGTTTGTGGGTGTTAAGTAGCTTTCTTTGCCACTTAGTGTAAGTATATGGTCTTTTTGCGGAACATGTAAACCTGTTAAATGCTTTCATTTCTTAAATAGCATGTTAAGAACCTATTACGCATTCATTTGAAACATTACATTTTTAACATTGGCAACACAATTTGGATGCTAATTTTCAAGGTTTACTACAAACACACAAATCCTTAAAATTTAATTTTATGGTAAGCTAAGGAAATCAACAAAAATGTTGGATTTAAAACCATTTTAAAAATATTATGGGTTTTTTTAAAATCAATTTATTTACCTAAGATATTTTACATGCAAATATATATAGACCTGAAAGTACCCAAAGCTGTAAATAAATCTGTACAGTTTTTATTTGTGGCGCAATTCTTTGGTCTTCGCAGATGCTTTTGAGCGAAAAAAAGTTTATCACGATTCCGACGTAGAAACCCTCTGAAAATGGTCCCCCAAAGTCCCAAAAATGAGTTTCCCGTAAATATCTGCCAAAATATGCAAATAAGAAAATTTTTGTTTAGACAAAAATAAAGATTACCTCGAAATCTACAAAAATGGTTCTTACCATTTTTTTCGCAACACCAATATTTTTTGCAAAAACGGCCTTTAAAAATTCATAACATACAGATTTTCTAGAACTCCGGAAACGACTAAAAATGCAGATGGGCAAAACAATTTTTTATCAAAACGCAAAAAAGATGGTGAAGGAAATTTTCTGAGATCATTAAACACTTGCTAAGGTCTCATTATATTAAAGAAATGTTAATAACAAACCAATTTTTCAAAAAACATCAATAAATTAATGAAATACTCTCAAAATATTTTAAAAAAAAACTTTGACCGCTTTTTTAATATTCTAAAAATTAAAGACCCAAACTAAGAAAATAGGTGGGTTATTCATTTCGATAACTTTGAATGATTAAAAATGACATTATTGCCCGAGTAATGGAAAATTCTCACCCGCTTATAAGTGAATCCATGAAGATAGCGGCATTCTAGCGGTAGAGCGGTAGCTGAAATGAGGGGACTTTCATTCACTGGACTAATAAGGATATTAATCTCTTAGGATTATTGTTTTTTTTTTCATTCATAAAGTTTGGTAGTTTAGTTTTCTTTTTATTTTCTGGAAAAGGTGTCGAAATAAATGTTAAAACATAATTCAATTGTGAAAATATTAAAGTTTGTTTTATTATTTCTAATGACAAATATACTCTATAGGTCCTTAACATTAACATAATTATTATAGATATTTATGGTAGCACTAGGGTAACCTTTTGTAGGAGAGGTATAGGTTAATATTCTATGTGATACTAGATGAAAAGTCTTGTGTCCCCAGGCGAGAGACAATATTAAGTGCCTCTGTCTCCGTAAGACGCCTGTACGGCTAACGGTAAAAAACACTTTTTTGCTCCTATTTTTGTCCCGGGGCGAAATTAAAAAACGGTTTCGTTAGGTTCTAGCCACTGCTAAAGACTACCACTGTCCAAATTTCATTTTTTAGCTGAAGTCATAACTTCAGAATCACGTGGACAGACAAATAAATATATATATACCTACCTACATATAAATATATCCACATTAGCAAATTATATATATATATATATATATATATATATATATATATATATATATATATATATATATATATATATATATATATATATATATATATATATAAATTATATAATTTTTTTTTTTGAATTTTCTTATTTTGAATTAAATAAATGAAAAAGGAGTGTTTTTTAGAAAAAGTTTAAATTTTTTAACTGTCCTGAGTTTCGGGAAATTTATGCCTTTTTCAGGTAAGTACCTTTAATTAAATTTACATTTGGGTTACATAATAAAACAATTTCTTTTGAACATTAAAAAACTTAGTAACAGTAAGCGACAAAACTAAAATTTGCTTTTTAACTTGACCGAAACGTCAAAAAATTAAAAAAAAACTTTTAAAAACCTTTTCACCATAATTGAAATGAAACCAAGAAAAATCATAAATATATAATATATAATAAAAATTAACCTTATAAATATATATATATATATTATATATATACATATATATATATATATATATATATATATATATATATATATATATATATATATATATATATATATATATATATATATATAATATATAATATATATATATATATATATATATATATATATATATATATATATATATATATATATATATATATATATATATATAATATAATACATAGTATTTAATTTTTTTTTTTAATTTTTGATATGTATGTATTATACTAGTAAAAAACTAAATTAAAAAAATAGAGCAGTATTTCTTTAGGTATACTCATTTATTAAAAAATTAAAAATTTTTAATTATATCATTAGCTATTACACATAATATAATTAATGGAGATAATGATAGTTTATCTATTTTTTGCAGTTGCTTAAATAGGTTTAAGTGTCTTATGGCTATTTGCACCAACAATTTTAATGAACCTTTAGCACAAGGTAATCCGTAAAATGGCCAAGCAAGCAATGTGATTTGCTACCCTGGATATTTAAGGAATACCTAACGCTAAGGCTTCCTTATAATTGTTGGTGCACAACGGCCATTAATGCAAGGTAATTCTCTTCCAGAGTAGCGGTTGAAACTGAAATAGGGTTAAAAATATTCAATAAAATTGAAATATCAGAGAACAAATCTCCCCGGCAGTTTACCAGAATATACATGGACGAGAAAGATGTACCTTGCACTGTGAAAATAACAGGAGGGCTTTTAAAAACAAGCGGATCTTTAATAAAAGACAGCCAGACGTCACTAGGGGCATAGTAAATCCCAAGGTAACGTCCAGGCTGACATGGGAATGCCAAAAAGAACTGGAAGTCCTGGGAGACCGCAACAGGGTAACTGTGGGTACCAGGAATAGAAGGCAACGAAAAAGCGGATAAGCTAGCGAGACATGGATCATCCACACCATATTTTGGACCAGAACCTGCCCTTGGAGTGACCAAAACAACAGCACGAGTAACCACAACTAACCAGGGAATGGATCCGAAACAAACACAAGGAATACTGAGAAAACCTCAGTAGAATAAGACATGGAAAAGCTTTAAAAGGGGCCCATCCAAAAGAACGAAGAAAGAACTACTCAGACAAAGTAGGAGAAGACTTCGCATAACAGTAGGGTTGCTAACAGGGCATGATAACCTAAGAGGACACCTACACAAGATAGGCTCATACAATGGGGACCCAAGTTGCATTATGTGCGACGAGGGGGAAGAAACAGCCTAGCATATACTAAGCGCATGTGAAGCGTTGAATCACAAAAGACAGGCATTATTTGGGCAACCGAAAATGAGCCCACAGGAATATATCAACCAACCAGTCTCGGGGTTATACAGACTTGTAGAAGAAACAAGACTAGTGAGAGGATTGGTATAAAAGATAATGGGAGATTAGGCACCAGAAGCCCAAGAGGCTGCATCCGGTAGTGAATCAAGACGGCTCCCAGAAAAGAACAATAAGAAGGAGAAGAAGAAGTTGTACCTTTAAACTGCCTTATATATATTCGTCATGTAACTGTACCTGACCAATGAAATCACCGGTGCCGACTAGATTCAATTCGTCAAAGTTCTCTAACTCATCACAATCGAAATTTGATATTAAACAGGAAAAATATATGCTTTTGATTTATAATTCTCGACTTAGTTTTGGAAATAAAAGCATTTAAAAAAGATTTAAAAATGGAAGCAAGATAGTAGGAATCAGCACTCTTAGGATTAGTACAATGCATTTGTTTGCTTTTACAAAAAAAAAACTCGTGCAAATTTCACGGAAATATCAAAACAGACGTTCCCAACCAGCTTTTTAAAATACGCCACTTCAGCACTGGAATGATCCCCTAAAAACTGTATTTTAAATAACTTTAAACCTGCTAAATTATTAACTGTACGCCAATGAATTTTGAAAACCGATAAAAAATGTCACTTCTTCGTTGCATCTTACCAAACCAAACGCGATATTAATCTGCCGCTATACATTTTATGTCACTCTTATCCCGTTTTATTTGTGGAATTTTTGGCGAAAAAGATACCATTGTGACATATCTCAGACAGCTTCAGATATAAAATTGTTCGACTAAGAAACTTTTGTATATTTAAAAGAAAATAAAAAGGTTTCAGCTCAGCGTTAATAAATAATAAAAAAAAGGTTATTTATTGTATGAGTGAGGTATTAAATACAGGGTAAGTTTTTTTAAAACCTAACGTAGGCTATTTCTTTTATTTAAACAGTTAGAGCATTAGTTTCAAAAGCAAAGTTGTTTGAAATAACCCTATAAATAAAAATCGCAAAAAATATCATAACAGCGTTGCTAGTTTTTGCAGCAAATTCAAAAAAGGTTAAAAACTTCATATAGGTACCATTTTTTTTGTTGAAGTAGCCATTTTTGAATAATCAGGCGAAAATAATTTGGTCGATGTATAATTTTAAAGTGACTTAAACAGGATGTGAAGGAAAGTGATGTGGTTATATAATTAAGAGTAAACTTTTAAAGTTTCTATTTAAATTTAAAATAACTATTTACCCTATATTAGTGAGTAAAAATAAAACACTGAATTTTTTACAATTACGTTTTGCCAAGTAACTGTTATACATATTATCACAAGTTGGAAAAGGTTACTACTGAGCTATGAGGAAAAAATAACCATAATTAAATTATATTACGGAGAAAATAGTTATCAGAGTTTCATATATGTTAACCGCTCAATTTTTCAATAATAAGAAGCCCCTTTCTTCTATGTCTAATTAAAGAAATCCAACTCTAGTTGTTAAAAAAATATAATAAAATGTAACTTTTGTTAAAATTTCTACGTTCAATGTTTTTCTGCTTTTAATTAAATTTTATGTAAATGTTTGGCATATGTGTAAGAGACATTTGTTAAGACTTCATGTTTGACAAGAAATATTGATAATGACGGTTTAGCTGAAAGCGCTTCGCTATGATATTTAATTTTTAATATGCATGTTAATAGTGAGTCGCCTGCATTTTCCTTAATTTTTCAATAGACCAATTCCAGATAAATCCACCATATAAACAACCGAAAAAAAATCGAAATCAAGAGCACTGTTATTACTAATTGCAGATACGAAATACTGACAAATCAAATAGAAGATAATATGAGAAATCAGAGTAATTTTAATGTTTTATTGCACATAACAGAAAATAAAGGAGGTGTTGGCATAAAACAACTTGAGAATATTGGGGGGCGTCCATGAGTGTGAGGCGAATTTGGTAATTTTTCGACCCTTCCTCCCCCATTGGTGAGATGTCATGGAATTTGGCTCCTCTCCCCCTAATCTCACGTGAGATTCAAATCATCAGTCAAAATGCGTATTTTTAGTCCAAATTCGTTAAAATTAAAAAATTTAGTTGATATTTGCCCAGATCCTCCCTAACCCCCACGTGAGAATAGGTGAGATTGGGCTTGAACCTCCTCCTAAATGCCTCACGTAATTAATGGTCGTCTTCCCCCTTACAGGATAGCTATATCGCTGCATTTCGCAATTTAAATATGAAAGACACCAAGGAAATATTTATGACGAAAATTAATTAAAATATTTAAATTTTACTGGAGTATTTTTTTTTATTTAAATAAATGAAGTAAACAATTATGTTTTATATTTTAGAAATTTGGTAAAACTGGTAGCAAAATAACAGTAACTTAAAAATTTAACTCGGGTATTATCTGACCATAATAAAATTCCACATAAAAAGGTTAGAGGTTTAATTCACTTGGTAAGTTGCTTGGAAATTAAAACTCCCCTTGACTCTCTTGTGCTTTATTCGTAAAGTCATTACAAATGTACCAAAAAATAAATTTATAAAAAAAGGTAAAAATCGTAAGCAGGTTATAGTTAATAAATTTCTTTTCCAAAACTTTCCGACATATATATTATTTGTGGTGCAAAACAGTTTCTTGCCATACATTGTAATACTCAAACATTTAAACTTATTTTTTTAGTTATAATTAAACCTTTAAAAAATATTTAACCATTAAATTATTTTAGCAAATATAGTATAAATATTTTTCTGTTTAAATAGTGGGACCTCATTTAAACCTAAAAGCCCTAACTTTAAAATATTAAAATAGAGGAGATATATCCAAAATTTTGACAACCGGAATACCATTTAATATAAAGCAGATAAGTGTTATAATTTATTAAAAAGGGAAAAAGCTGCACCAAAGAATGCATGTGTCATGTTATTTTACTATTAAAAAAACACTTACCGTGAATGATCCAAATCCCTTTTATTTCCTAAAAGAAGACATGTGTAATACGATGGAAGCTTTAATTTGACTAACTGACCTAATATTTCTTGGGCTTCATGGAAGCTATGCTTATCAACTACTGAATATACTATAACGAAGGCTTCTCCCCATCGCAGGTGTTCATAGAGACATCCATTCTTCTGTAACAAACAACACCGGTTAAAAAAATAGTAAAACTAAAACTTATTCTAAAATAAATAAATTATATGACAATTTAATACTTACAAAAAGAAAAATCACAAGTTTATTGTATATTGAATACGTTATAAAAGTGTTTAATATATTATTTTGATTATAGTGTTAAAGTATAATGTTATTTAAAACAATACATGTATGTAAACAGTTTTTCGGAGCATGGCATGAGTATAATAAACCAAGTCACTTGGTCACCTATAATCTTGACAAGTAAAAATAAGTAACCGGGATAAAATTCTGGCGGTCCAGTAATTATGATCATTTCGTATCGATATTATATGTATCTGGAACGGGCAACATTAACCTAAATTGACTTTCAATTAATAATCAGAAATGTACAGGGTGTTCACAGATTTAAGATATATTATTATATTTATTTTTACAGGCATCAACCGTGAGATTACAGAGACAAGACTAGAATACTTTAATGTAATAAATCTTTATTTGACAATACTTTAAAAATTACTTTAAATAAAAAAAAACTATATTTCACATAATATAATTTATTGAGGAAAAAAATAAACTAAGTATTATATTTTTCTTTTTACTCTTATAATCTTTCATTCTCTCTTGGAATTTTATATTTTCTATAGTTTTCTAATGGACTAGACAGATTAGGCCTGGCACTAACAATAAGTAGTGTATTTCTTTTTTACGTCAACACTTTCTCCTTTACCATCAATCCCGTGCATAGTTTTTCTGACGATAATACCCTTCTTCTTCTTCTTCTTCTTCTTCTTCTTCCATGGGAGCCGTCTTGATTCACTACCGGAAGCAGCGCAGCCTCTTGGGCTTTTTGTGCCTAATCTCCCATTATCCTTTATACTAATCCTCCCATTAGTCTCGTTTCTTCCACAAGTCTGTATAACCCCGAGACTGGTTGGTTGATATATTCCTGCAATGCTTCACATTCGCACAGGATATGGTAGGCTGTTTCTTCCCCCTCGTCGCACATTCTGCAACTTGGGTCAACAATGTATGAGCCTATCTTGTGTAGGTGCCCACTAAGGCTATCGTGCCCTGTTAGCAACCCTATCGTTATGCAAAGTCTTTTCCTACTTTGTCTGAGTAGTTCTTCCTTCGTTTTTTTGGATGGGCCCTTATGCAGCTTTTTCCATGTCTAATTCTACTGAGGTTTCACCAGTATTCCTCGTGTTTGTTTCGGATCCATTCCCTGGTTTGCTGTGGTTTTGGTCCTTCACTTTCCCTTCACTCTAATATTCAGTTTCTTAAGGCCATCTTTTAGCCTACATATATCTTTTTTACAGGATCTTTCAATTAATATTGGATAAGGGCACCAAAAATCATTTTTAATATACTTACCTAAAAATACTACATTTTCCACTGTGTACAAAATACAGTAAATTTGACATTTTCAGAAAAGCGCACGAATTTTTTTCCCGATCCCTCTTTCCGTGCGCTTATACAAAAATCCATCCATGGAAACCTTTCATAACAACGATTTGACATATTTTATTTTCTGTCAGTGAAATTTAGGGCCCTTTTCAAAAAATGAATTCAGATTTGAAGAAAGTCCGGATATTCCTGATATTATATTACAACAAGCAGAAATGAGTGCAGATTTATTACCAGTGAAATCCAGGTTGAGATATGAACATGAATATCACTTTTTACCGAATGGCGGACCAGAAAAAAATAAAAATTGTGAGTGACGATATTCACTTAGTTTATTTTTCTGAAAAAGCCAAATCTATAAAGTCATCCACCTTATGGAGTCGATTCCCCATGTTAAAGAGTTGTTTGGGAATAAAAGAAAATACTCACAACCAATATCCAAAAAATATCGCTTTTTTTTAAACGACAAGCTGTAGGATATTCCAAAGAAATCCAAGGTTCTTACATTCAGAACAAGTAACAAATTTTTAGTGAAGCTTCAATGGACAATATCTACTAGCAAAAGTAATTTTAGTGTTTGGCATCTTCAGCGCATGCCGCAAAGATGATTTAATACGTTTGAGTTTAGACGATGTGAAAGATAATGGGCGTTTCCTTGTCGTGTTCTTACGAGATGGAAAAACTCACAGGTCAAGAAGTTTTACCATTACCAATGAAAATGAGTAGAAGATTATTTGTTGCATACCGAAACCAAAGATGTTACGCTCAACATGTTGGGTACCATACTATCAGTGGTATTCCAAAACGTATTGCAAAATACTTAAAACTAAAAAAACACAAAGAATACACCGGACATGGGCTAGGGTTCTTCGGCTCATGTTGGGAGAAAGGCGGATTTGCTCATTTGGACAAGGGTGGCTTTCCCAATGTAGCAGAAGGATATATAGAGGAGTCCATATAAAGAAAAAAAAGTATCCCAAAAGGTTTTGGCCTTGTAACTTGGAAAATAAAAATCTGTAACAGTCAATCAAGAGAACCAAAAAAATACAAACACTCCGCTTCACATCTTTAGTTCAACAAAAAGAAATACAAAAAAGGGGTTGAGCTTAAAATAATAGAATTTAAATAAATATAACCATTAATCATAACGGTTCCCCAAAATTAATTTTCTTAGATTTAATTATTGTATTTTTTTTTGTTAATTTGTTTTACTGTTTTAAAAATAAAAATAAATAATCGCAATTTTCTTAAATCATTTTTTGCGATGTTTATGTTGTTTTCAGGTTCCTAAGTATAATAAAAAATATCGTTCATTCCACGTCCAGACTTTCCGTTCCGTTCGGCTGCGCCTCACACGAGAATTTGTCACGCGCGCACGGAAAAATCGTCATTTCCGTACTGGTAATGAAATATACTATTTTGAAAAAGCTCGGTTTCCTTTTTAAAGCCATAAAGTATTTTTTCCTTCTTATATCTGTATACTCTGTATATATTTTAAATCAGTATCTGCTTGAAATACAGGTTACATGTTTCGAAAAAAGCTTTCTTGACTTCATCTCCAGAACACCCGAACAAACACCTCATAAATGATCCCTGCTAGGGGCAGCTCCGAGAGGAGTAACACAAAGTATTTCCTGTATTCCTTGCCTTTATAGTCTATTTAAAGACCCGAACTTCTCACTTTGTTCATGCCTTTAACCCACCCTACAGTATCTGAACTCTTCTAAGTTATCGGCTATAGAAATTAGGATTTCATGTGTTTTCTTTCTAGAATAACTGTTTTTCCGGTTGTAACGTCGTAAATCGTGAAAAACCCATTCAGAGCTAAATGTTTAAATCTTTTTTTTTCATTGCCTAAATGCAATAACGTTTTCCTCTGCGTAATGAATGTAGTATATGTGTATTATTCGTGGTAAAATCATTCAAAATAGGCGTCCATTATATTTTTAAGCTCCTGTAGCAAAAAGGTGGTAGTATGGGATCCGATTTAAAGGCGGCCTTCACCCATTTGCCAACTGGATTAAAACTATTTTTATTATTATAATTATTATAAATTATGGTCAAGATTATGATAATTTTAGTTACCATAGTTAAATTTTTTAATGATTTCATACATCTGCTTAATAAAAAATTTAAATCTCATTTAAAAGTATAAAGCCTGAAGAATATGGACCTGAAGGGTTGCCGAACTTTTTCTGGTTACAACTCTTGGGTTGCCAGGTATAAAGAGGTAAGTGAACATTGTAATTTGTACACACTTGCTGCAAAAAATTTTATACTTAAATGAAGATAATTTTACTACAAACTCGGTGGTATAGGGATGCCTGCAAAAAATCGGTCTCAAAAATGAGGGTTGCCAGGCTTAATCATAGTCTTGACTATATTTTTTTAGGCAAGCCATTCGCGATACTTTTATTTGGTTGGCAGATAGGTGAAGATCGTCTCTAATTTGGGTTTTAGACTATAGTCCAATCCATTTAGCCAATGAGAGTCCGTATGAAGAACTATTTCACTACTGAAAACATTAGAAATAGTTAATTAAATAAATGCTTGTATAGTTTTCAACAATACTTTTTTATGATTACCATCCTACACATATTTTTTTAAGATGGCTTTTTATTGGAGTGATCTTGGAGTCTGTTGTTATATACCTTTGAATGGTACTTCCTATAACTGGAACTGCTTTGATACAATTCGCTTAATTATAATTTTAGAATGATTGATCATGTATCAGTTCATCATTTGTTCATCTTTCTATGTATGTCTTCAATGTCAGAAGGTGCTTTATCGCCTCTCTTACAAAAGTCGTCCCCTGAACTTTTTAGACCCAATGACACTGAAGCATGGAGAAATGAATATCTACTAGTGGGTGTGAGAAAATATCCACTTGTTGCCTCTAATATAGAAAACAATGTATATTTGTTGTTTATATTAAAATGGAGATTTAAACTAATAAACAGGTCTTTTGACATATTGATTAAGTTTTGGGAAGCTTATAGAAAATTTAGTTTTACCATTTTTGTCTGTATTACCACCAATGGTCTAACAAAATCTTTGGGGCTATTCTTAAATGTTTTAATATTTTCTTTTTAACCCTTTTAATAAATTTCTTCTTTTACTTGACTTTTCTCGCACAAAGTATGACATCGGTTTTAAAATCTATATGAACAGGTGGCCCATCCACTGGCTTTTTATAGCAACTTCCGGTACCTATAACATTAGTAATAATTTTGTCTACCATATTTATTTAATTTTATACATTTATTAGCAAATAAAACTATGTAAATTTTACCACCCTGTACAACTTCGTCAAAGCATGCAAGATAATTTACTGATATGTAATAGCCATTTAATACCTTTTCGGAGCAGGACCAGTTGTTTAACTTTGAATTAATATCCTTTTGTTTTTAAACAGATAATGTAGGTGGAACCCAAAGTACTTCTTATATGGTAATATATTTTAGAGTATAAGATCTTTTTTTAGTGCTGGGACAAGTATTACAAATAGTTTTTTACGTTATTTACATATAATTTTTATAAGGCGTTTGTTTATATATATATATAATATTAATATATATATAATAATATATATTATTATATATATATATATATATATATATATATATATATATATATATATATATATATATATATATATATATATATATATATATATATATATATATATATATATATATATATATATAATATAATATATATATATATATATATTATATATATATATATTTATATAATTAATATTCCAGTACAATATAAAAACCATAAGTTGCAGATTTCATCCCTTTTTTAGGGTGGAAGATAATTAGAAATATTGTTGTAAAAAAGACTTGAAAACAATATACAAAATTTATGCGTCGATGTTTATTTACAGTTACAAAATAAAATATAATAGCCAATAGTTTAAAACTTAAAAATTTGGACATATATTTATAGGAACTTTTTGTAGTTTCAATACTAATATATATATATATATATATATATATATATATATATATATATATATATATATATATATATATATATATATATATATATTTATTTTTATACGTGTCTTTTCAAATATTCATGATCAATGTTAAAAATTATTGTCACTATATTCCCCTTTCTTTGTACAAATTCTTGATTTTTACCTAAAGGGCTCACAATATTTATAAACACCTTTTAAAACCTTTATAGTATTTTTAATTATTTTTACTTCTTTTTTATTAAATTTCGAACTTTCAAGTTTAAAAGGCGTGTGAAAGTGGAGGTTTGCAATTAAACGGAGAAAAGGTGTTAAATAAATAAAAAGATAAGTTTTTAAAAGGTATTTGTGAAATAGTGTGTGCCAATTTAGAGTAAAAATCAATAATTTTGTGCAAAAAGAAGGAGGAATAGTGTAAATAAGGTTACTTTGATTTTCAAATTTGATGATGAATATATCGAAAACGAAACGTTGCCGAAAAAATATTTTTTTTCAGAATCGTAATCATCGCCCCAAAAAACCCCGTATACCAAATTTGAACAAAATCGGAGAGGAGGCAACTTTCGAGACAATTACCATTTCTTTTAGTGATATTGCTTTTTCTAAGTTGTAAACAACATAATATACTCCTTAAAAATGAGTACTTACCTATATCAAATTACGTTTTTTTGTTGGTAGAGAAGGAAAAACAATTTTCAATTAAGACTTGAGTGAATATTTTTTAAATTAAAAAGTAAAGGTTAAATGGCATTTATTCTGCTCTCCCACCGTGTGTCGCTCAATGGCTTAAAAATTGCCCATCTCGAAGTTAAATGTGAAAAAAATACGTATAATTATGAAACCACGTCAAAGCAAGACATAATCTCATTATTTATTTTGGCCCGTCATTTATTACTAAATTTAGTCTATGGGAAAAACATGGCACAAACATTGCTCTGGACTTTATATCTAATATTCTTTTTTGTAGACCTAAATTTTTACCTTTCATGTTAGAACCATTATCATAACCTTGACCTCGAAGATCTTAAATATTTAGCCCTAATGACCTCTTTAAAATAAAAAGTCGACAATAGATAATGAAACAAAATATATTCTGATGTTTTAAAAAAAATGTATATCTTTATCTTAAATTCAGCCGCCCCAAATTTCGGCCTCACCGTTTGCACCCCCGCCAGGTTCGGCCCTGTTTTAAGTGATTGACTTTCGTGGGGCAAACCATTGCCCCATGATAAAAAGATGAATTTTGTTAATTTTTGGGACAAAACACAATGGATTTTTTAAAACTTAAAACCATTTTTTAAACATTTTTGGGTGATACAAATGTTTCACTGTTTAATTAGATATTTCATTATTGTTAATTACCTTACACATCAGATACGCTTATGGAAAAGCACCATAAGTGTTAAGCCAGATATCCACTTTCGCGTATTTTAAACCGCGTATTTATTTGTCTAACCTGAGTGGTTCATTTTAGTTGAACAACCGAAAGGAACCAATCAGATTAGATAAATAAAACACGCAAAGATGGACAGCTAACATTAACTGTAATAATTTTAATAGCCAAATTAGCCCTGGGTTATGAATGAAATACGATTACAAAAGAAAAAATATAGAATTGTTTTTTGTATAAAGACCGGCTTTTCCCACAACATTTTTAACACTTATTATTTTAGATTCTAGCTAAACAAGATATGTTTAAAATATTATTGGCTTCATTATCTCCAAAATACGTAATTTATCTTCTTGTGGTCTTCTTTTCTGCTTTAAATATTTCAATCCTTAAGTAAACAGTTAAAATGTTAAATATCCTAAAATTTATCATTTTGTACTATTATTTACACTTATAAGTTTATTAACCTCTTTATTACCTAATAAAAAATTTACAAAAGATTTTATAACAGAAAAAGCTACCTACATTTCTAAGAGGATTAAAAAATCAAGTGACTTATAATGAACACTTCAAAATACGGCACAATTATATTTCAATACACCGGACGCAACATTCTAACTTGTTCCGCGGATTTTACAACCGATTTAATTAAATTTAAGCTTATTAGCTGAATACCTTGCGTAATTATTAACGGACGCCACTTTAGCGTACAAAATTTCAAAATTTATTCGTTTTAAATATTAAGATTAATTTAAAGCGACTTTAATGTTATGTAATGAGACAGTAGCTGAAAGGAATTTACATTTTTGATTTGTGATTCGAAAGAATTTTTTTTCTATTTATATGATTTAAAGCGCCTTATTACCATACTGTATATTGCTTTATAGAATTTTTATGAAAACAGTAGTAATAGAGCTGCCATAAAGCGGGGGTAAATTCGTTAACCCCCAGGCAAGCAAGTATTATTTCTTGTTGCAGAAACACATCTTGCAACTCGGAAGCTATTTTTCTATAGCCACAAGTGCGCAAACATTCCTTGTAAATTTTTATAAAATAATACAAATTTAAATTTAAACAGTAAATATCCCTTTTATCGTGACAACACCGCCTTAATAAATTCAAGTCATTCTTAAAATTTCTTTTACTCGTCTTAAAATAACGAAACAAAGAAAGTCGCTCGTCGCTGTGCAACGCTAACACATCGACATGTTTTCGTGAACTCTGTAATTACGTAGCGACACGACGCGTCCAATGAGAGCTCGGGCCCTTCGCTCGCCGCAAAAGGGTAGGGCAGACGCGGAAAGGAGTAGCAGCGTCGTGAGAGTACGTCACGCGCGTCAAGAAATAGACCAATGAAATGGGTCGTACGGCAAGCATCGAAGGCCGTGCGACGGTAGAGCGAGGAAAAGCGAAAGCAGTAAGACATTGTGATCTGTCAGTGAAGCAATGTCTGAAGTTTATCTCCGATTTTCCTACGACAATTTAGTAAGACTTTGAGTTTTGTCAGTAAATCATTGTCTGAAATTTTGTTTCTCGCATTTCGGGAAAATTACCAAAATGTTCTATTTAAATATTTGATGGGAATGTCAGCTTCCCATGGTAGTATAATACTACTTTCTCCGTGGTAGCATACGAAAACTGGCTATCACATCTTTCTGTAACCAACTAAAATTATAAGGTTTCGTACATAGTGTACATTTCTTAGCTAAGTAAAGCTACTCAAATATTTCTGTGTCGAATTTAAAATTACATAATCTATGTAAAGTTCCAAGGTAAAGTTAAGTTGTGATTAAAAATTAAAGTAAAGTGCTGGAGCAGGATAGGCTTTAGCTGGAAGCAGTAAATAATTAAACTGTTTTGTGAATGGTATGTTTTGGAGATTACCAGAGAGTTAAGCTAACATATTGATAAGATAGTTCGTCAATATTTAATACCGGGTGTCCTTAAAACTGTAAATAATTTCTAACTTTGACTTTAAACTTTCTGACTTTTATAGTGATAAAAAACAATTTCAAATTATGTCGTAACGACAAAAGACTTACGCCTCATAGTCTCGGAAGACGTTTCGGTTTTTCAGTGAAATTCAAATAATTTTTTGCCAATTTTAAGTGAATATTTTGTCGATTTTTTGAGTAATTTTTGTAGTTTTTTTCTTTTACATTTTTTATAAATTAAGCTTTGATAAATTTGTAAACAGCTAATATTGTAATTAGATAATAAGTTACGTTTAAATTTCTAACTTCTTGACAAATGAATTAAGGCTATTAGTGCCTAGTTAAAGAGTAAATTCGAACCTTTTCCTTTCTTCTACAATTTTTTAAAGTAAACAAAATTCCAAAAAGTTTGTAAAGGAGAAATTGGAAATTGGTGTTATACTGACAACATCAACAAAAAATGAGGGTTCCAACGAATATTGCGTGCTCACGGATACCATCCATATCACGTTCAAAGAGTTAGAGTTAAGTTAGAGCCAAACGACTACCCACCAAGGGTAGTATTCTGTCAGGAAGGAAATGTTAAGACGGCATGAAAAAACCTAATTTCTTTAACGAAATTTTATGAACGGACAGTCTAATTTTAGGAGAACAGGAATATTCAATATTCACAATTATCATCATTGGGCAATAGAAAACCCTCATAGAATCAAATCTAATCAGTTCCAGCACCAATTTGGTGTAAACTCATAGTCTGGAGTGTTGAATGGCCAGCTGCCATTCGAGCTGCCTAACCGACTGCATGGAAACCAGTATTTGCAGTTTTTAAGAAACGATCTGCCACTGTTGTTGGAAGATGTAGATTTAGGATTACGACTACGAATGTGGCTGCAACAAGATGGCGCCCCCTGCCAATCTTCTATGCCCGTACAACAGCATTTAAACCTAAATTTTCCGGGGCACCACGATCACCTGATTTAAACCCTATTGATTTTTTTATCTGGGATTACTACAAGGAAATAGTATATGCTACAGCTTGTCCTACTTTGCAGGAGCTCCAAGAGAGAATTTTAGAAGCTTAACGTGTGGTAAATGCAATCAGCATAGTTTCCGACGACTACGTGCTAATTTTTTAAGGAAGTGCAGAATATCCATTCGTGCTGAAGGAAGGCAATTTAAAAATCTTTTGTAAGATTATTATTAATAAAGAATATTCCTTAAGTTACTTTCCCTGGCTTGGGTAAAAATGTGGGTCAATTTATAGTTTTTTATGGCAAGCTAAATGAAATTGCCCATTAAAATACTCGTTTCTTAAAAAAATGAGGTAATGTTTTAGTGCCTTTTGAGAGTCCAAAGCATAGGCTAATTTTTAGAGTGCCTAGAAATACAATGACCGTATTTATATGAAATAATAAATTTGTCATTTTAAAAGTGGCTTTCAAGAATGTATTTCTTTTTTGCAAATAAAGCCCAATAATTATCAATTTTCATTAGAAATACATGCAGTTTTTAATTTTAAGTGTTAATTTAGGATGCCATTTAACGCGTGGTAGGGTTAAAAATTAGCAATAACTTGTAAATATTATAATAAATAATATTTCACTCTGGGCACAAGAAGATTTTAAAAAATTACAAAAAAATCATATCTCGAAAATGGTTGAAAATCGCATAAGACATATGGGGTAATTCTGGTAGGCTTTGGGGTGTTCTATCTAAAAAAAAATTTGACGCCTCCGTTTGGCCCATCCTGTCTATATAATGTAGACGGTAGTTACGTAAAGAACCTTATTTTTTAAAGCTTTTTAAGATTTTCCTTATAGTTCGGTATAACACATTAAAAAACACTCGTATTTCGTACAAATTTAACAGTCTTTAGAGCTATGACTTCCCCATTGTAACGTCATACCCTACATATAATGCATTATAGAACCAAACGCTTAGTATTCAACATTCCTGATTGATATCTTCACCGTGTAACGTAATATCTGTGACATGGCATTGAAAGATATGTGCACGGAACAAAAAGGAAAAAGTTTTAAACATGCAACAAGTTTGATGAACCATGAATTATTTATTATTATAATTTTGAAGCAGGCGTCGCGTTAAATGAAGACGTACATACGTACAGAAACGTGTTACTGCATGAGGTGAAAAATAATTAGTTTTATGTAATGTATCTTTCTGGGTGAGCGTACGAGCATTGTTTACCTTCTTTAGAATAGTTTAAAAATAGTAAATACAAACAATAATGCCGGGTCAATATTTCCGAAGTTAGTAAACTTTTGTGTACGTAACGTAGAGCGGGGTAAGAGAACTGGTGTATAATATTTTTAATTTCAGTTTCTTATTACACGCCTACCATAAAAATTTAAACTTAAATACTCTATACAATTTGGTATTTAAAAAAATTTAACTCAATACAAAGTTTTTATCGTCATTTACTCTGGACATTTTACCTTTGACCAGATATGGCATGCTGCGCTCCCTAATAACTATACGGCTCTCCACATAAACTTTGTGCTAAGATCTTCCGTTTGTTTTAAAACGGCGTATATTTGTCATGAGTAATGGCAGATAACTACTTTCCTACCTTTCATCAAATTAGTGCTGGCAGCCGCCCTTGGATTAGGGTACAAGTTGAATACACTAAATTGTGTTTGTTGTCTGCCATAAGCACTAAAATACGTCTAAAACGACACACATTTTTATTTACATTACAACTGTGTGTGCAGCATATCAATCTTTTCTTTTTTCGGTGCCATATCAGGTCCTCCTGATGTTGGAAATCATAATGGCGAGCCTAAAGAGTTGCTCTGCGCTACGAATTCCGATCCACTCTCGAATATTCCTTAACCACGCCTGTCTTCTACCGACCCCTCTACGGCCCTCTATCTTACCCTTTATTATAAGTTGAAGGACACAGTAACGATCACCTCTGAGTACGGAACCTAGATAGGACAGCTTTCGGCATTTAACTGTTATTAGTAGTTCGCGAACGGCGTTTGCTCTATTTAAGACCGCTTCATTTGTCTGCATGGCTACCCATGGAATTCGGGCATACGTCTATTAGCCACATTTCAAAGCTTCAAGACATTGATTTTTTCTGCTTTTAAGGGCCAAAACTCTGCTCCATAAACAGTTAGAAAAGTTTAATTTTTGGGGGAGTTTTAAATTTAAATTATTATTGCAGAAGGGTGGTCTATTCACATAATCCGCACTTGATTTTTTGTCTGGGTGGGATGTTCTGTAATGTAACAACTAAAATATTTTTAAAATAAGGGACCCTTTCAATTTTTTCCCATTCATTTGCGTACAGCATATTATACGGTTGGGCTGAAAACCAAAAAAGGGGACATTTATATTAGTTTTCATTTTTGCCCCTTTTATGTTGACCAAGTCTAAAAGACGTTGGAGGTCCTGGAGATCGTCACATAGGATTGCGGTGTTATAGGCATAGCGAATGGTATTGATCAGTTCGCCGTTAATCTTAACTTCATACTCCTGGTTATGCAACGCTAGTTTAAATATTTTATCAGAATACAGGTTGCACAGCAGTGGAGATAGTATACATCCCTGTCTTACGCCACGCCGGATCTGGCATTCGTCGGTTGGCTTTCCAAACACGCCCCTTTTTTCTTATTTTTTAAAGGATTAGCTTTTAAAAGAACCCGGGTTTAGATGTTTAAAAAAATGTAGATTTGACAGGTTGACTCTAAAATCAAAAACACTGACAATGACTTTTTGTTAAACATTCTAACCCGTTGTTAACTTTTTGCTAAGTCCATTGCTAAATTAAACAACGCGATCATCACTCGGCCGTTGGTGAATTAGTACTTCCAAGAGCATTTTGTTAAAAAAAAAAGAGCAAAATTTGGGCAGTTATAATTTTTAACTTTAAACCTATCTTCTTTCTAGGGTATCTGCATCCTGTAGGTAATAATTACCGACTTAAACCGGATACAAAAAAGACCAAACATCAATAACAGCCTACATACCACGTATTTTTTAGGTCGGCAAGGACGTGTCTTTAATTTTCATATACCAAATTAACAGAATAAAAGTACCTAAATAAATAAATCAGACACCTTGTATTTCGACAAAACATTTTAGGGTCGAACAATGTTTTAATTAAGCACACCATTAGTTTAAACGATAACGTAATTGTTTATCGTCGCATGGAGAGTTTTGTTAAAGTTCTTTTTTTTTAGTATCGTTATTTTAAGAGAAAGGAGTATTTTTTTTTTCTGACTTTGCAGTAAAAGTCCAGAAAACGAAGCTAAAAGTAAAACCTGTCTTTTTTTTTTTTTTAAAGCATAGATTTGAAAAAAAATTGGGGTTGTTTTACCCTACTCTTCAAAATCTATATTTTACCATGGGGCTCTTTATTTTTGCCCCTTTTTGCTAAAACCTATAAACTATACATTAAAATTAAGTTAAATTAAAATTTTACTCCAATAAGTTAAAAAAAAAGTATTTTGTTTCTTTGAAAAAATTTAAAATATTTCAGCCCTTAAAAATTAACCCTATTATGATTAAAAAAATTTTTATTTACCCTAAAAAAAAATTTAAATATTATCACCGTGTTTTCACAAAATTTGAGATTAACTTAACTTACCCTCCTCTTCAAAACCCCATTGGGCGTTTTTTTTTTTAGGGGGAAAAAAAACCCCCCGCAAAACCTTTAAAAAAATTTTATATTAAAGCTTAATCAATAAAATTTGGGTCAATAAATTGAAAAATAAATTTAATTTTTAAAATTTTTTATATTTCCCAAAAAAACCTTTTTTTTTTAAAAAAAAAAATAAAAAAAGCCTTTTTTTTTAAAAAGATTAAATAAAAAAAAAATTTTTTTCAAAACCCCCTTCAAATAAAAAAGCAAAAAAAAATACAAAACCCGGATATTTAAAAAAACATTGACTTTTTAGATTTTTCTAAAAATTGGTATGTTAACATAACTTCCTATTTTTGATAAAAATTCTTTGAAAAAACCTTTTGTTGTTTTTTTTGAGCTATAAGATCCAAATATTAAAAATGTTTAAATCCCTTACTTTTTTTAAAAAGGAGTTTGGGGGAAACAAGGGAGTGCTGTCATACACACGGTTTAAAAGTTTATATCTTACTTAATTTCCGTCATACAGTAAAAAAAAATCCCAAAAAATTTTAATTTCAAAAGCTACAATTTATGCCTTATAATTTGTACGTATCTCATTTTAATTAGGTTAATTAGGGGGTTTTCTAACCTTTTTTTTAATCATAATATTAACTTTTTTTTGAAATACATACCTTTTTAAAAAAAAAGGTCTTTGCAAATGCTTTAAAAAAGTTTTTTTGTTTTATGAAAAAACGTAATTTTCGTTATTTGCCTTTTAAAGTCTGAAATTTTTTTTTATGAATAACAGCTAACCTTTAACAAACCAGAACTTGATTTTATTGGAAACAATTACAAAAAAAAAATTTTTATTTTTTTAAACTAAAATTTT